>JAODLL010075094.1:0-40335 GCA_026546735.1 Forbesichthys agassizii | reverse complement strand
CGACGTTTTATATATTTGGATTGCGATTCATTAACCCTCGCATGCAGGTTGCTTACTCACGCTTTGAGAAGCATAGAGCTAAAGCAGAACGGTCTTGATGTGAGAGCAGAACATGACCATGTGACCCTGGTGAATAACGACAGAGACACACCTTTCCTTTGCAGACTAAAAATACAGGCTTCTGCCAACGTTCATGTATTGACTGAACACAGCATGGGCCAACCACAACAGCAACAAGCCACAGGGCCCCCTATTTTCTCCACCATGTTCGTAATAAAAAGCAGAACACAGCGATATGTCTGCCTTTAGAGGCTGGCAAAAGATGCAGGACTGGATGAGGGAATTTTCTGTGACCCCGAAGAGAGACAATATGAAAGCAGCAATTTCATATATGCATTTTAGCAGTTAATAGGCTAAAGTATGCTCTGCATGCACAAAATGCATACTATATGCCAAATTATATTTCAGCTCATTGTAAAATTCTGCATGAAATTCATCATAGATAAGTATGTTTATATGCTGTTTGTAGAAGAATAAGATGTGCTTACAGCTTTCCTGATTGTCATGACCCTAGCTATTAAGTCTAAACTATCTGAAAGAGTTTATCAGGGTATTTCCCAAGAATTTGGACAATCATCACAAAGTACATCAAATGTATAAAGTATCCAGATAATTTAGTAAACATATTTGTACCCTTCACTCAAAGGCATTCCAAGAGGAGCAGGACTGAAATAATCACAACCTTGAGATACCCATGCATTTAGAGGTATCTTAATCTGAGGCTCATCAAGGTTATAGGCTACATGGCAGTTTGCTATCCCCCATATATGGGCACAGTGTCTGTGGAACACATGTTTAGCCCAATCTAACATTAAATGATGTTGAAACAAACTATTTGAAAGGAGGGACAGTTAATGTACGTGTAAATGAATGTAGTGCTGTTTACTGTGTGTTCTATAGAGATGTTGTCTTGTCATGTCTTACCTACAGTTCACATTAAAAATATAATTTATGCATTGGCCTACGGGTTTGTCGGCATCTGTCTCAGGAGTGTAGCCGTGTAGCGTGTTGTAGATCAAGCCCACAGCCACTCTGAGACAGCCAACTGAGACAGCACACAAAGATACAGTATGTTTCCTTGAAAAACGATGTCACCCCCAGTCAGTGACCATCCTAAGTAGCCTGTCACACACATGTGCATGACTCTAGCCTAAGGGACAGTCATACTGTAGTGGTGTGGAATTGAACAGCTAAGATAACTATGTAGAGCTATTTCAATGTTCATATTAACTGGCTAAAGCCTTCCCTCTAGCAACATGTAACGCACACGCCAATCCAAATGTACCAGATTGAACCAGCACACATACATGTGCACTACAAAAAACACTTGAAATGACACATTCAGATGTTCAAGAGCAGCTATCAAATATTACACATTTTCAATTGTTATTTGCAATTGGGCCCATCTAATCTGAGTAGAAGCAGACAAGAGACATATATAGCATATTGTCAGCATAATACTTGGCTGTATGCAGTTTAATTATTTAAAAAGCAAGCCTAAGGGAATGACTGTGAATGAATGTCACTGTTACTCTGTCATTAAAAGAAAAGCATATGCTGCTGGTGAAAGAAATATTCTGGATTTTAAAAGCTGTTGCCTAATACAGTAACTGTACGTGTTATTTTTTATGTTACTGATGAGCTGAATGAAGCGCAATCATTTATATTCACATAGCAAGAGAGCGAGAGAGAGAGCTAGAGAACCATGTAAATCTAAACACAATTACTCTGGTAAATATTTCAAGTGCCACAAATCTAAAAATAGAATTTACTTTAAAAAATGAATTAAAGAAATGATGTGCCACAAGTAAATATACACTGTTGTAATTTTTTCAAAGTCAATCGTAAGAAAGGCTAAATTAACACAGGTCTCTCACTGAACATCTGGGACAAGTTAGACATCTAACTAGTTTACTGTAACAGTAATATTATTAGTTACATCATCACTTAAGAGAAAGCTGTTTCATGGGTAAACTAACATGGCCTGGCCAGGTCACATGCTTCATGGTGTGTGAATGAGACAGCAGGTGGAATTTCCCCAGTCTCCCATTTCTTTTTGACATCATAGACAATGCTGAGGCTTCAGTGCTACTCAAGTGCTAGTGCAAAAGCGAACGGGAGATATGCAACTCAGGTGAACTGGCTAGTTTAGCGAGTTGACACAGTGGCATATTAGGGAACAAAAAATAGTTCCTCTACAGGCTTTCAACAGACAGGCAAACAATGTAATATATTTTCTAAAAAGGGAAGTAATTTTTCTAACAACTTTGGTTCTTCATATAAGTCATTTGATATTTCAGCAACCTGAGACAGATGTTTGGGCCATGCCATATGAACATTGCCATCTTGTGGTTATTTTTAAAGTGCAAATTTATACCAATTTACACATGTAATAATGGGTCAGGAACATGAAGATGCTGGCCGCGTGGTATGACGTTATGTTCCTTTCCTGGTCAAACTCAGTCCAGGCCAACTGCACTGTGCATTATGTGCACTGTACACAAATGTCATTGATGGCAATATCTCTAACCAAAAGGAAACTTTATATCTTCTGGGCCTAAATCCAGTGTGATGTAGTTGCCACAAACAAATGCCAACATGTAATAGCAAGGTTATTTGATTCCCTCACCTGCCTGTGTGAGGCCAATATGAGTACTGGTCTATTCTAAATAGCCTAAAAGCTTTATCCCTCATCTGCGTGCAGTCAAATCGATATCCATAAATCCATTACTGGAGATGTGCAGACCCTAAACTGATGTAAGAATAGCTCCAGCCTAATGTTTGGACATTGATATGATGCCACGCAGGCAGCACAGCTCTACATTGTCTGGGGTCATCATTGACACACTCCTCTGCCCGTGAAACATCACTGTCACATGATAAGTGCCATGGATTTCACTACCACAGCTACGTACGTTTTCACCATGTACTGCAAACGGCCTAGCTATTGCCTACAAGCAAGTATCATATTAATCCAGAGTTTACTTTGCTGGGAGTTATCCTACTTTAACGTTTCAAGATCATGTGGTAGAATGAGGGGGAGGATGTTTTATTGTAAAGTTTGGTTATCTTAACTAGATAACTTGGTTATCTTAATTTAAACATTGGCAAACTTGTCAAACTGTACCATCCTGCTAAATATTTGATAATAATTGAAAAAAATCTAGTCATAGGCTATCAACCATAGCCTATATTGATTATAATTTAATGAAGACGTTGGAAAAAATATGTTGGAGCGTCTTAGATTAGCTGGACTAAACCTTATTTTACTTGGTGGCTGGAGAGGTCCAAAATGAAGTGACCATGAGATTCTGTTTAGTGCATGATACAAGCATCTTAACCCAAAATGTAAACATCTAGTAAACATTTAGACTTGCCACAAATAAGAGTTTATCAACTATTTCAGAAAACACTTTAATTTATGCATATTTTGCCAGTATTCATAAAAATAAATGAAAAATTCTGAACATCAACATAACCCATGTTTTGACGTGCTCCTACGATTGAAATGTATCTTATAGTGTGTGTGTGTGTGTGTGTGTGTGTGGGGGGGGGGGGGTCACATCATGGGTTTAGTGCTGGTTCACGGCGTTGGCACCAAAAACCTTTGTTCATACGCGTTAAACGCCATATGGATACTTTTGATATTTAAATACAATGTACTACTTACTATGTAACACAACAATTGCCTAGCCCTAATGATCAACATTAACTAAACCGAGCCAGGGTTGCCATGTAGTAGCCTATTTAGCCTGCATGCAGTAGCCTATAAGCGTATAATTAGCCTATTTAATATAAAGTAAACTAGATGCAGCAAAAATATATATATAGCTTCAGCTGACAATATTATTGGACTTACCCTGGTTTAGTTTTACGTCGACATCGTTATATTCATGTGCTTATGAAATGCAAATAAATAACCCGCTAAACACGTAATCATAAAATAAACAAATAAAAAATTGTCCTTGGTCCTTATTTGTTGTGTTAGAGACATCACCGCAAAAGCAGTTACTAACTACTCGAGTTCCCGACTGTTCCTGACAGAGGCTGTACTTTTCCCCGACAGCCGGAGCTGATGCGTGGGGAATTCCTAGCAAGTCACATTTTCCTGGTGTGTGATTGGCTAGCGTCTAAACAAGACGAAGAAATGTCCGAACAAGTTGGACCTCTTCTTGACATTGATGACGCATGGCCTTATATTCAGGATGCTAGTTGACAGCATCAGCGATATGGGTAGGCTACAACAGTAAGCTAAAATATGCTATAGTCTTCAAAACACGCATTGGTAGATTAGAGTTTATTTATGATATTGGGAGAATTGGATTACATGTCTGCAAAGGGGATGTCCGCGTGGTGGTGGGCATGTCGTGCCGTAGTAGACTATTTAATAGGACCATATTAAAACCGTCCACTTAGGTCCAACATAGGAGTTGAAAATGGTAAGCCGCTAAATCGCTCTGGTAATGGGCCTACCTAGATGAATATATGTAGAAAATGTTTCGAGTAAAAAATATGTTCCCATACCGGGAGTCGAACCCGGGCCGCCTGGGTGAAAACCAGGAATCCTAACCGCTAGACCATATGGGACCTTACTAGTAACTAATATAATTTGAAACTTTATGTCATACCCGTTTCAAATACTAAATCAATGTCTAAGCAAGAATTGCGACTATGGCAAAAAATAATGTAATTGAACTTGCTTTGCCCTTCCAATTTTTAACAACAGGCTACTACTGTATTCCAGTAGTCTGTCAACCGTTTTCGGTATTTCTAATAATGGTGGGAGCTACCACCATCTAGTGGACATACAAATAATTGTATGTTAGAAATAAAGTTTGTTATCTAAACATATATATTATAAAAATCGAATTGAACTACAATTATAGGTGATGGTATGAAAATATGGGCAGTGGAAAGTTAGATAAATATGTATCGAGGGCAGCCAACCTTGGGGCAGACAACTACCATACACACCCAAATACGGGTTCTAAACAAGTGACGTAATATTCACTGGAACGATACAAGTTCAGAAAATGGGGTTCTTTTGTAGATCATGTTGCTTTTGAAAGCTTTTGGAATCTTGAAGATTTTGGTATTTGAATGACAGGGATATTTTCTATGATGTTTATTATGTTCACATACCGATTCAGATATAATTCGCCACAAATGCAGGCCAATCAACATGACCTCCTTTACATAGTGGTAGCACCCTATTACTTCAGCCTATCATAGTTGTAGACAAATAATTCACATACTAGCAAACGTTAGGTAGCTAGGTTATTTTTTTTAATAATACCAATAATAGGGCATATATTCTGAAACGTTTGCCAAGTGCGTTTATGTTTAGGAGTCCGGTGTCCGTGTCAATATAATGTCAACTCCAGCTAGACGACGTTTAATGAGAGATTTTAAAAGGTAAGCGAAAACTAAACAAACGAAGGATACAGTAGATGCTAACCTTAGCAATGTAAGGATAGCTTTACTTGTTAGCTGACATCGTGGTTTATACTACTCGGTCAAGTAACGATATAACATGGTTAATGTCTACAATCGCCGTCATTGTCAAGTTATAAATGCCAACCGTTGTTAAGCAACGATTGCGAGACGACGCTAGCACGTTGCTAGTGCCACAAACTGTTAATGATTAGCACATGCTAATGGAAGCTACATTAGTACGGATTGGCACAGATTCATCTCAGCAGTGTCAATCTAACGAATTAACTATACCTTGTGGTAACAATTAGGCTGTTTGACATATTATAATTTGCCGTTTTATTATTTGTTCTCTCATGCTTGAGCGCTAGAAGTATGCACTGTAAGAATGTTTGCTCGTTGGGCACACTTATTGCTTCACAGGCTACAAGAAGATCCTCCAGCGGGTGTTAGTGGTGCGCCGTCAGAAAATAATATCATGGTATGGAATGCTGTCATTTTTGGGTAAGTAAAAAAAATGTTAATTCTAAGCATACCTTGTGTGTGTGTGTGTGTATATGTGTGTGTGTGTGTGTGTGTGTGTGTGTGTGTGTATATATATATATATATCTCAGACTACTTAAAATAATGTATTATCGATGTTTGGCTATAAATTCATTGCTACACGACATACAAAACTTAAACAATTTAATTAAACTAAACCATGTAAACGGTTGTATCAAGATGTAGTGCATTCAGTGGTTTAAACAAAATACCTACTGCCTGTTTTGTCACTTTTAGGCCAGAGGGAACACCTTTTGAAGACGGTAAGTTTTCAAATACATTGATATTGGGTCAATGCATTGATACTTGACAACTCCGAACTTCTCTGGTGTCGCAGCGGCATCCTACTCAAAATATTACATTTTTAAAATCTAGGAACTTAAAGTGAAATTTTATTAGAATCCCCTTGATGGCACTCAACACAATGTCATTCATTAGCCTGACTCTTACTGTATACATGTCTTGTCACAAGACATGTATCTGTTGGGAAAAAAAAGATATTGATTGAACTAAGGCTGGACAATAATTAAATATTAATATATTGCAAACTTTTTCAATAACTGTGATATGACTTTTAAACTAATTTCCGGTATTTCGATAAGATATACATTTGTAACTGAATGACGGGCGCAGCATTCAGCTCACAGGGCGACCATTTCACTTGCAAATGCGACTAAAAATATTTGTCCAAACATGAAGAAATATGTAGCCCCACTTTGTGCTGCGCGTTTGTGCAATTAAGATGAAGACCTGTGTTTACCGTTCTCTTACGTGAAGCTACATTGTACGCCGTCACAATATTACGATCTAGTACCATACAGTAAAATTATACATTGTTTCATATGGCTATAAATCTAAATGGGAAGTTATAAGAATATGTGTTTAGCCTAACTTTTCAAGGTATATTCCATTCAAAATTAGGTGTGCTCAAATTTCTATATTCCAGCCTAGTTGCTGCTGTCCTCTACCTTGAATACCTCCACATTAAATATGGAGACGTTTTTTTACATGAATGGGGGAAACGTGTGGAAAAACACAATATACCGTATGTGACCATGTCACAATTGAGCAAATTTACTTAAGCAGATATTTAATGATAGGTCAAAACTGATAATGTAGGCCTAATCATCTCTCGTTTGTCAAAAACCAAGCCATTCATACATCATACTATAGAGATTAACATACAATGAAAACAAACTACTAAAGGTGAATAATTGCATAACGTTTATGCTTTGTTTGAATCTCTAATTTGCTCCCATATTTTTGGCTGTACTCTTAATTTTTTGTCTGCGCTCCTAAATGTTATAATTTAGGAGCATGTGTGCTCCTTGGAAATAAAGTCAGTGTAGCCCTGTCAGCTGTATTCAAGGTGAACAGAATATAAACTTACTGCTTTGCACTACAGCCAATGCAAAGCAGTATGGGCTGTTTTCAGATGCCAAATCATTTTACAGTCTGTAATGTCTTCTGTGGAATGTGTAATTTATGGGACCACAGTGCTAGTCACATGAACACCAGAATGTCACTGACACTTGCTAAAAGCTGAACATTCATTTGTATGTTTTTAATTTCTAAAAATATTATGGTTTCATAAGAGGTTTCATAGACTTGACAAATGCATTTTTCAGAAGTTTTCAAGTACTCCGTTGTGGGTGTTCTTATCAGATATTCTGAGGCTTTTATTGTTATCGGAATTATACTGTATCAACCGAAATTCTTAAATATATTGTGATAGGAATTTTTGCCATATCGTCCAGCCCTAGATTAACCTATGCTATTTTTTTTCCATTTACTTTTAGGAACCTTCAAACTCACTATTGAATTCACAGAGGAATATCCAAATAAACCTCCAACAGTGCGTTTTGTCTCCAAAATGTTTCATCCAAATGGTAAGTAGTAAATTAAGCATTGATGCATTGTGAGGTAAGTTAAACTGCATTTTAACTAATCTAATTGTGTGGCCAGTAGGTATGTTGTCAGACCTATTTTAAGTGGGCTGTAACTCCACTAAAATATGAATTAGAATGGATTGTACAGCAATTGTTATATTGATAGGACACTAATACAGAAAGTCCCACATTGAAACACTTGGATTTTAATTCTGACTAAGACCGAAGTCTTCAGAATTATTTGCATGTATGTGTTTTTCCTACACTTCTACTAGTTTTTTCACAAAAAAGAAATGTATTGAAACCTTTACCAATTTCACAAATCCAAATTTTAAAACTACAGTCACAAAACCCCTGATTCTTCTGGCAAAACAATTGACTCAACACTCAAAAATAAATTACATAAAATACTTACCTGCGGTTCATATACGGTGCGGTCAATATCCGGGAAATTACGGTATTGTAACCTCTGTAGTACGCTGAACATGTTGTACACTAAGGCTGCCGAGTGGCGAGACTCGCCTGTAAGGACTTTGGCGGAATGAGGTACTGAAATGATGGCGACGGCCAGACCCAGCATAGCGCGGGTGTTCAAAAATGTTCCTGAGAAAAGCTATGGCTATGTCACGGAGGGTTTGCCCATTTATATAAAGGACCTAAGCCCCTGATCACACGAAATGTGTTGCTAAAGATGCGGCCGCATCAAAAGCGCTATGATAAACCCCCGATCACACAGAGATGAGCTGCCAACTGTCACTTTGACGAACAGCACAACTCTGCACCTTGCGCTGAAAAGTTGAGATTATTTGAACTTTTATACGCGTCTAAAAACACAAAGCGCGGCGCCATAAAGTCTATGCCAGTTGCACGGTACCAAAGGAAAACAATGGTTTTGCTAGTGACACGTGTCTGTGTGTGATCTGGCCCTAAAGGCCCATTTATGCTTCTGTGTCAAGGGTACGGCATCAATAGGGCGTAGAGTACGGCGTAGGCTGACGTGCATCTCTCCAAAAATGTAAATTACGCGTCAGTCGATTCGACGCAGCAGGCAAGCCCATATGTCAGAGAGTAGGGCTTTGGAATTAGGAATGTTAATAACTACGGCATATCCTACATGCAGACTGTCTCCCTTTGACAATCATGGTATTATTATTCGATTAGCTGGAAAGACACGTTATGTCTTGTTTGAACATTATTAACCAAGAACTCACATGACAAGACAGGGATTTTGCTGTGGAATTTCCTCATGGCATTTCCTCATTCTGGCAGCGAAAAGGGGTCTTTTATAAATACTATTTTGCGTCTGCACCGATTGTTACCTATGATAGGCTAAATGTTGGTGTAACAAAGAGATTCGATAGAAATAAATATTTGTATATACTTTTTCAAAACGTTTGCACTCTTAGTGTTCATTCTTGAGCCACGTTATCTGTGCTCTAACTTGACGGACAATAACCATGTACATTCAGAATCAGAACAGATAATATCTACATTATGCTAATGAACCCTTATAACTTAACATTCTGTAGTCATAAGTAGAAATCCCAAAAGACAATTTACTGTTCTGTATTAATTACCCACTTAATATAGCGTACAAAACAAATCATACTTTTACATCAACATGTAGTGACAAGAGTGAAAACACAGGCAAACAGAATAGACATCAAAATATAATATTCATGACATATTGGCCTAATGTATGTACTTACTGTATATTACCATCAACGCTAAAAGAAAAACACATACTGACAATAATATACTTTATTAAATCTTAATTAAAATGTACTGTTTATTTCTCAAGCCTCCAAACCCCAGGATGTATTTCCAGCTAAATGTCCTGCAGGTGCCTCGTATCACAGGACAGTCCATAAGAGCAGCAGGAAGCTCCTTGCTCTCCTCTCCCAGGTCATCCAGCTTCAAAATATGATTTGCCTCACCAAGATGCAGGCTTTACAGCTTTTGCTGGGACAGCAGTCTTCAAACGGGTTGTTGGCAGCATTGGCAAGGATAAAATACAGAACAAATCACTGAAATCAATGTATTTTCGATTTTGTAAAATGTTCTGACTGTAGCCCGGTAGCAGCATGTCTTCTCTCTAATTAATCTCAAAATCTGTTCCTCTCTGTACCAGTACATGCTTTCTTCAAGACATCATTAAAATAACATGCACATCCGATCAGAAAGATCAAAACTATTGCTGCTGATGTATGCTGTCCATGAATATACACCGCTAATACACTTGTATAAAACATAAATGTTCAGAGCTGAAAATCCCACTGCTGACCTTTTCCAAACTCCCCTTCCGCTGCTAACCCAAGAAGTGACAGTTTAGTGCATGATGTGTGCATCGTTCCACACTCAATTTTTGTTATATTAAGTGTAAGTACACAAGTGCGCGATTTGAGACACAGCTAAACATATGTATACTTCGTGTCACAATTCATACAGGATATAAAAATAATTGTATTCTCGCCATTGACTACCATACATATTTTTTCCAAACTAAGGTCCCATAATGCGGAAGTGACTTAGGCTCTCTATACACAGTCTATGGTCACCACCTGTTCATTGCTTGTAACATATGTTCCTGGTATATTGGTTTTGGTCATAGACCCTCCACTGCTACAGAGGAAAAACTGCTTCTCCGATTGGCCCTCATTTATGAAACGTGTGTATGACAAAAATCTGTGCGTACAATCATTTCCCGCAAAGGTCTGCATTTCCAAATCTGGACCGATTTGGACAAGATTGGTGGCAACGATCAAATCTCATGTAAAGTCTCAACTTGTGTACGCACATTTTCAAATCATCTTACTTGCGGTGAAGCATAGTGGAGGTGGCGAATAATTATCCGTGAATTGTTAATAGACCATATTCTGTTTCTGACAGGCATTTAAAAGTAGATATTCATTTAAATATATGATAAAATATTATATTTCTTAAGACCAGTGTAGTCCGCAGGAGGAAGCCAGAATGCCAGAGAATGCAACATCGTTTTAACCTGTTCTGCATAGCGCAGGTTAACAAAGTGTTATAATTTGATGATCCGATCCGACGCTGACTATCTAGATTGCTAAATAGCCTGCTCAGCACAACCCCAAAGGGGTTCCGTTTTTCAGCTTCTCGTTTTTTAAAGGCTAAACACTACTTATCTCTAATTTAGGCAGAAGAAACGTAATTAAAATTAAGCAATAAATAAGATATCTAAACATCAAATATTTATTAGAATTGCCTTTTGAGTTGTTTTCAGACCATGCAGGCATTTAAGCATGCAATGCAACGACATAGTCATTACTTAGCCTATCAACCCATATTGCAGGCCTGGGCAAAGTCGGGGCCGGATGCGGCCCTTTGAGACGTTCTACCCGGCCCGCCCGGTACATCAAACATAAAAATAATAATAATACATCATAAAATTACTTGACGAGCTCTACGGAATGTTACTTTATTTACTGCTGCGTAAAAGAAAACATAGTTAAAGTCAACTTAAAGTTAATTATGAAAATGGTGTTGCATAGGACTTTCCTATATTCATACTGTATATATGCAAGTTAACAAAGTCAGCTGTTTTGTGTTTCATTTTAAAATGTGTTAAAGTAGCGTGGCCCGCAAAGTTCTCTGACGTTTTCAGTGTGGCCCCCAAGTGAAAATTGCCCACCCCTTCCGCGACGGCCAGAGAAGTGTCTCTCCATAAACGTATTACAACTCTCCATGTCGTAACCTCTAGGGGCGAGGACTCTAAATACATCATATTTAAGGACGTAACATTTAAATGACGCCTGTTTTCCACCACCACATTTATCAATGGGCTATTATTCTTACGCTTGTTTGGCGAGATACAAATGGTTTCATAAATCACGCGTGAGCGCTATCGTAAAATGAATTCTGTGCTCGGGTCTGCGCTGGTTTTAACTTTAGATTGATAAATGAGGGCCAAATTTGCAAATAGTGTCTAATTGAATTTGTTTTACAGTTTTGCCATAAGAGTGAGTGATTAGACAAATAGAAGCATGCCCCCATTACCCCCCCCCCCCTCCCAGTAGAAGATACAGATTATTAATTACATTTACAATATTTTTGCTATTTTGCTAAACAATGTTTTTCTGCACATTTTTCCTTGTAGTCTATGCAGATGGTAGCATATGCTTAGACATTCTTCAGAATCGATGGAGTCCAACTTACGATGTGTCTTCAATCTTAACTTCAATACAGGTATGAGGTTAAGAACAATTGTAGTCTTTATTTCTCATCTAGCTTTGTGAACCATACTTTTATAGCTAATTTATATATAAATGTGTATTTTGTGTCGTTCTTGCTTACTGTAGCATATAACAAAATGAAATGTGATTTTAATAACTTAAAATGTTTTTGAAGTCTCTATTGGATGAGCCAAATCCCAACAGCCCAGCCAACAGCCAGGCAGCCCAGCTGTACCAGGAGAATAAGCGGGAGTATGAGAAGAGGGTTTCTGCTATTGTTGAACAGAGTTGGCGTGATTGTTGACAAAGTATGAACAATGTCTCTCAGAAAATCTATATGAAATCATCCTAACAGAAATAAGATGACACACGACACATCTTTGAATTCTTCTCAGTATATGTCTGTACCAAGCTGTTGCTAAGTATGTATGCTGTCTTGTTTTGGCATTCCTTCCTATAGAATGCTGTTGTTGGGCAATAGTAATGTTTAAAGTTAATGTATCTTGCATATGGGTTACTTCCTACATGCCCTACTTTCTCCCTCTGCCTTTCATCAGATGTCAACCAATGCCTTTCAGATATTATCTATGTACAGTACCTGTCAACCGTACATGTGCTTAGTCTGTGGTTTTCTTTGTGGATCCACTGACTGGACATATTAAAGAGGAAAGTGTTCTGACTTTGGAGAAATTGTTTCTAGCATCATTTGCCTTCTCAATGGCTTTTTAGATGGAATGGGGTATGTGGGGAAAAGTGTTTTCACTTATACATATCTCGGGTGTCTGGCTCGGTACTTTTCGTCTCTGGCCTGTGCTAGACAATGCCTTTTAACTTTGTGCTTAAAAAAAAATTTGTGTGTGATGGAAAGGTTTGTTATGGTTGTATTACCAAGCTACATTACAATTTCACCGAAATATATCAAGAGGATTGAATTGCCTGAAAGATGGTATCTAATTAGTGACATTTTCTAAGATGAATATTTTGCACTGTACTGTAACTAATTGTACATTTCTTATTGTAAATAAAGTTTAAAAGTTGTGAAAGACCAGTGAATCCTTAGTACAAAGTAAACCATTATACATGTGATTTATGCAGTTTTATTTAACAGCTGTGAAAACAAGCAGACAAGTTAACTGTATCCACAAACAAATACACGCAACATTTGACGAGTCACTGCTGACCTATGTTCCAAGTTGTTTGAGAGTGAACATTGCAAGTAGAGAAAATGTTGATAGATTAGTATGAGCTGAAGGTTAAAATGTATTTTCATGTTCATAATCACCTTGTAATATGCATATTCTGCCAGGTTCCCATAAGAAACAATCGGCAAAAACAAATGTGGACATCCAAATTACGTTTTTGTATATTAAACTAAAGTGCCAATGGAAATGGAACATACGCCACAGAATATCACTGAAGATTAACCAAATTCCGCACTAGTGGAATGGCATGGGTCAAATTAATAAAATTCACCTGTTCATAAGCCCCGCCCCTTAATATATTTAATGGAAAAGGAATGCAAAGAAAAAACAACTTATTGAAGAATTTCTTAATGCATTGTGCATGTGTCACAATGTATGAACACTTGTTTCTGTCCATAATCCAAGCCAAATTGTATTCTGAGCTCTGCATGCAAATCAGTTTGAGGCCTGAGGTTTCACAAGCTCATATCGCCCAACCTGCCCTTCCTGTAACAACTGACCAATGAGCTGGTCTTTGTGCACTCTGCGACTGACGACAAGAAAACGTTGCCTTCCTTGTCCATATGACTTGCTTCTTAAGCCATACTTTTGAGATATCTGATGGATCTGCTTGCGCTCATCATTGTTCAGTTCGGTGGAGAAGCGCAGATCATCCTGGCGGTCAGAACTGACATAGTTACGGATGATATCCTCAATATCTCGCTTGGTGAGCACAGTACCTAATTTGTCTGTATCCATACCCAGCCCTTCTCTGGAGAACTGCTCTTTGACTTTTATTGGTTCTGCGATACCGTCCCCATCTCGCCCTAATCCACCACCCGTCCAGCCCATCTTGCGGAGCAGCTGGTTTCCAATATTGTCTTCCTTGATTTCCTGCTTTGTAGCGTCCTCGCCAGAGCGAGCGAGGATCTGGTAACGAGATATTGCATCGGCATGCCCCTCCTTCCTGAGATTAGATTTCACTACAGCCTGTGTCTGCCTCAAGGTGGTGAGGGCTTCCTCTGCCGCAATGTGCTTCACGGTTTTCTTGGGCCCAATCCCTGCCGCTACAAACTGTCCTTCAAGGTAAACCTCACATCTCCAGCGGTGGTCAGGCAGAACACTAAACTTGTAGTCAGCAACTACTTTATTAAACTGAGCGGTGTCATTAATAATACAGATGGCATTATCAGAGTTCTCCAAAATAACCAACTCACTCAGTTGCTTTTTTCTGCCACCCGGTTGGCCAAAGCGTCCATTAGAGGGCTCAGATTGATTATTTCCCCTAGAATAATTTGGGTGTTGCGGTTGTTGTGGTTGTTGCTGCTGCTGCTGATCTTGCTGCTGTTGTCGTGCTGCCTGGTTCATGCGAAGTTTCTTCACCGCCTCTTCAGCTGCTGCATGTTTTGAGCTCTTCTTAGTGCCTTTAGCCTGTGCCACCATCTCACCTTGCAGGTAGACACTACACAGCCAAGCACTGCTGTTGGGGAACAGGTCAAACTTGTAGTCGATCTTCATGCGATTAAAGGCAGCAGAGTTGTTAAGTATGCATATGGCATCGTAAGCATTGTCGACAACCACAAACTCTGTCCAATGTTTGCGTTTGTCGGGCTCAAATGGGGCCTTGGAAGTGGGTGCTGGCTTGTCCTCTGGATTACGAAGTGCAGGGACTAAAGGTGGAGTAGGGCTATCCATCTGGCAGACCACGATGTCATTGACGATTGAGTGTCTGTATCGGCGCTGCACAACACGGACCTCAACTGGTTTCAAAAAGAGTTTAACGGCCTGCTCAGACGCACGGTCCCTGGCTCCGTTCTTGCTCCCTGAGTATCCGGTAGCAAGATATACACACTGACATCTCAGTTCACAGGCATAACCGTCTGTAGGTACCTTTCTGTTTTTCGGTAGGTCAGCATGGGGTATATCCTTCAAGTTGACGTAAATATACTCAGGGTTAGTCTTGCAGGACTGGATGCTGCGGCTCAACATGAAATTGTAGTTTGGCGAGTCACTTCCAGTCATGTACATAGGGTCTCTATAAGAGATAGCTAATGCAGACGCCACACTGGAGATCAACCGTTGCTTCTCTTCCATGGTTGACTGAGTTATTGGGAGAGCTTGTGATGAAGATCCTCCCTGAGAGATGGGGCTGCTTCTGCCTGGGCTGTTGTAAACTCTGCTGAATGGCCTGCCAGAAGAAGGTCGGTCTTGATGACTATAGCCAATGCCTTGACGTCCCGAATCCCAGCCACCTGATCTATTCCCTACACCATGTCCGTCATGCCTGTTGGGATGAGGGTATGAATTGCGAGAGCCGTGGGCTTCATATTTGGCTGTGTAGTCCTGCTGTGTTTTCATCATGTAGTTAGAGGTATGTCCCCTGCCTCCGTAGCCTAAGCCACCACCCGCACAAACCGAGGGCACGTCTCGATCTCTGTCCCTGTGGGAGCCCCAAGAGTCAGAACCATAGGACGACACTCTGTCAAAAGCAGCTCTTGTTGACGAGGGGGCTTGAGACCTACTGCTGCTTTGAGAGGACTGCTCACTCTCCCACTTCCTGCCACCATAGGTCTCACTCCTCCTGCGCTCCTTGTTGTTCTCCTTCTCATCGGCGCCAGGCCCTCCGCTGCTGCCACCACTCACAAAATGTACAGGCTCAAATCGCGGCCTAGAACCAAATTTTGATACTGGCATTTTCCTCATGGGCTCTTCTCCTATGATAAAAACAAAATAGAAATGTTATGTCCAAAATATTTTATATGCCCATCAAATAAAATGTCACACTAGGCAGATAAATACTCACTGCCATCAGATGAAATAGGTCTCTTCTTTGCATCACAACTTGGAATCGGGTCAAAGGAGGGCATTTCGTCAATCCCTTCGGCCATCTCCAGCACCAATAAAATCAGCTCTGGGCCATACCTGTTAAGGCACACATTACTTACAACCAATAGGGATAAATAAAGCATAAGCTCAGTTCCAATCTGCCATAACAAATAATATCCCCAGCACAGTAAAGTATGCAATACACACACACACACACAATACAGATACAAACAGAGGCAGATTAAAAACAGCTCAAATTCCTCTGGGTATATGGGATTGTCGTTATGTGTCTGCTCGTAGCAAATGTTTTAAGGTTAGATAATTCATTGTTTTCATTCAGATTGCCGGTAGAAACGGACACCTAAATTAACTAGTGGCCATCAACAACGAGGCCTAAAGTCAAATGCTAGTGACGCAGTAGGCCAAGTTAGTTCGCTAGGCTAGTCAACAGCAACAATGGAATCCACAGGGGTTGATGACATGTAATGTTAGTAAATACGCATAACGTACCTCAAGGTATAGCCCCTGGTCTGTCCGACAAATGCGCCTGTTCTTTAGACTAGCGTTGTTCCACTGTGAAGCCGGCTGTTATTTACCTAGCTAGCTTCAGACTTGAAAGCTAGCTCAACAGCAACGAGCTACAACTAGCTCGCTTAACGCCTGACTAAATACTTTGTATGTGAGTCTGTCTATACCCAGGTGGCAATGTTATTTGTATGCTTTCTTAATATATTATAGTTAAATCGTTATATATGCAAGAAGAAAGGCTTAATACGCAGAAAATATGACATTGACTTCCTTTAAGCGTCCATTTTCTGCATTACTGTTGAAAAATCATGGCGTCTGTCACTGCACTGGCCCACAATGCTTTGCTCCATCAGCAGTGGCTGCATGTGTTGCTGCCATACGGTCGACGGTTTCTGCATCCATGGTCCCAACATATTCACATATTAAAAAATGAACACATACCCAACACAATATACAGTACAGGCCAAAAGTTTGGACACACCTTCTCATTCAATGCGTTTTCTTTATTTTTTATATTTATATTATATATATTTTGTATAAATATTTTTTTATTTTTTTATATATATATATATTTTTTTTTAAATTTTTTAATATAAAAAAAAACGTGACAACGTGTCTTATATTCTAGTTTCTTCAAACTAGAATATAAGAATGAATACGTTTTCAGTTATTTCACTTTTTGTTATGTACATGATTTCATCATGTGTTTAATTTTGATGCCTTCAGCGATTATCTACAATGTAAATAGCCATGAAAAAACAAAAAAAGTGTGAAATAACTGAAAACATGTCTTATATTGTTTGAAGAAACTACAAAATAAAACATGTTTTCACACTTTTTTGTTAAGTACGTGATTCCATGTGTTCATTCATAGTTCTGATGCCTTCAGTGAGAATCTACAATGTAAATAGTCATGAAAATAAAGAAAACGCATTCAATGAGGTGTGTCCAAACTTTTGGCCTGTACTGTATAACGTGCTCACACCAACAACAAAAAAAACTTAAATCTATTTACTTTTAAATGGTGTGCATAAGTAGTTTTGACACTTTTTGGTTTTGGAATATGTGAACAACAGATCCTAAATCACTATAACAACATCAAAGACATTTTTTTTTCAATTCTATTTTTTTTTATTGAAAATGTACATCAAAATAATCAAAGTTCAGTAATTCAATAGAACAATTTTGTGGAACGGTATTTTACTTCAAAAAGTGATGACTTGATTGCAAAAAAATGTAGGCTATGGTTATTCTGACATTAAATGTTACATCTTAAATCACATCTAAAGATCATATTTCATAAACAAGTCTCCACTTCAATACACAAAATATATCCTTTTAAATTATATAAATGCATGGGTATTCAGAATGTCTCCATTTCAGGCTCAACTCCATCTCATTTTACATTTTGGCATAATGGGTAAAAAGACAGCATATATAAATAAATGTTGCACTATTTGAACAAAACAGCAATGGGTATGATATTCACTGCATACCTGGGAGATTAGGACAAAGTATCAAGAGGTGCTAAAGTCATGATCACATCAATAAATAAAAAGCAGGGTAAGCTTGAATCTATTATTAAAGCACAATTTGTAAAGTATATTGTTGTAAAGTATAATGTAGTAATTTCTGAAATGGTTAAATACAAATATAACAAGCCTATTTACGATCATAGTCTTGTGCATGTTGGTATTTGGTACGGCAATTATTGCTGAGGAGTTATTTTCTTTGCTGCCATAATGTTAAGTAACATACTGTATAGGGATATACAACTATTTTGAACATATTGGATTAAAATCATGATACTTCCCCGATGATTGCTGTTTGTTGTTATACCATTATTTCCTCCTTAGGAGCAGTCTAGGGGTTCCGAAATTGGTTCATCTTAAAAAGGTGGCAAAATTCTCCATGCGAGTTTACATACGGCCAAACTCAAAGCAGAGATGGGAGGTTAAGAAAAAAGGGTGTAGTGGAAAAACACAGGAAGAGACAATGGGTGCTTAGTTCTTGCTGAAGCTGCTATATCCTCTTCAGGTGGTCAAAACAGATTAAAAGAAGCTGAAGAAACAAGAGAGAAATGCAGGTTAGAATTGATGGCTAAAGCAGAAAGGCTCACAGAAGAGTTTGAAGTTTCAAGCATCGAAGCCTGCAGCAGATGTCATAAAGCAATGCTGAGAATAAGCAATGCTGAGAATAGAATAATGTATAAAAAATGTCTAATTATATGACTGTAAGCAATTTATCTCACTAGGTAGCTGCTAAATAATACATTTCAAAAAGAGGTATATTAGGTGATGCGGACTGAAAATACTGCAGTCTTTGTTTGCAGACTACTACATAAAACCATAAGTCTTAGTCATAACATCCACAGAAAAACACTGTAAGTAGGCAACAAGAATAAGCATAGAGAATTTAGTTGCACATCAGAAGCAGCTGCATGAAACAAACAACAACAAAAACAGTACAAATTATTAACACAAATGCAGTGAGGTTAGTGATTAAGAAGGCCAGAATGGTTGGTTCCACTGGTCACAACTGGGGTACTCAATACCCACAAAAGGCTGGTTCCATAACAAAGCTTGAGGGCTGATGACCTACTCAGTGCAGATCCATGGATTACTGCAAAGGAAAATGAATACACACAGACTAGTGAGCAAAGAGGGGACAATACATGTACATTTCCAACCTGGTAAAATCTGCCATTCTTTGTTCCCCAATGAAAAAAAGGAAGTGATGTAGTCAAGGCTGACACGCCACATTATTTTCTATTTAAATAATTTAAGTTTAACACGTTGATTTCAAGTTGATCAGTGATGTAGCATCATATACACTGATGTATTTTGGAAGATAATTTGAAACTTGTGGCCTAAATATAATCTGGATGTAACAGTCGACAATTGCGCATATTGCATTAGTTATCATACACAATGATTATGGCCACAATTGTGAACTTTAGTGATAAAAAAGCCTTTATTCTGATTTCCGTTTTTGTAACACGTACAAATATATAGCTAGATACCAGAGGTTTTACGACTTTTTGAAATTACTATGTACTGTGATATAAACTAAATATTGTACGATGTAACAAAAAACAGTGCAAATGGTAAGGACATTTCTGGTGTATGCAGAATGCATGAGAAATAAGAGCAGCAAAAAAATATATAAAACGTAAAAATCTAAATGCCTACACACATGCATGAGGCTAGAATGAAACAGTATACAATAACAAATACTTTAACCTTACCATCAAGTCAACTGAATAAACAATGATTTTAAAATACTGTGTATTTGAATATATGATTTAATCACTATTCAAGTGGCTCAGCTTTAGCTCAGCTGATAAAGAATTCAATATTTCATATTTGCCTCATCATGAACCCCAAACATCATGGAAGATACTGTTAAGAATAAGGTCCATGCGAGACCAATTAAATATAAACTGACAGGGCAAAACATCTGAATGAATAATGAAAAACTGCTTGTAAAAAGATAAGCATCATTCAGCGTAAAACAAAAGGGATTTATGTATTTTGGTAAAATGTTCCATTTATAGTAATGGCTGTGTTCTTCCACAGAGCAGGGACAGGTTATGAGGTTGGAATGGGGTGGGGTGGGGGGGTTCTGGGGGTGGGGGTGAGGACACTGGAAGGATGATGGGGTGAAAATTCATTCACAGCAGGCTGAGGGAGCACTTTTCTACAGGAATCCTCAACTGGAAATGAAAGAGAAGGGCTGTTATTGCTTCCTAAGTGTTAAAATAACACCAACAGACACAATGTTTTACAGCAGTGGCATCATGTCACATTAGTTACATGCATTCAATGCAATTCAACAGAAATCTGTGCACCTAGCTCTTTTAGTCATGTCTTAGACTTGGTAATAATTTGACATTAATCACATGGGCGGAAATATGTGATTACTTTACATTCCAACATAATGTATTTAATAAAATGATATGTCCTGAACTGAGAAATATACTGTTAACTTTTGCTCCCTAGTGGTTGGTTAAAACAAATCGTGTTTTGGATCTGCACAAAGAGGGAGGTGGGATCCACAGAATATCTCGCCCAAGTAAACAAGGATGGGCCTTGAGGTTGCATTTGCATGACGCTATAGTAGATCAGCCCTGAATGGCTTTTTGTCTGCTGCTGCTTGACAGCAGGACTGGCCAGGAATGGACTTGGGTGACTCACAAAGGAAGCCTGTTGTGTATACAGAGGGCAGATGAGGGGTTGATAAACTGGTCCATTTAGAGGATGGCTGGGGTATTTACTTCCATCACAGTGTAAATCTAGTCCACTCTTGCAGCAGATGTCAGTAATATAGTGTCTCTAATAATAGGGATGCACCGATTTTGAAATTTCGGGCCGATGCATATACCGCTGTTTAAAATAACAATTTGGCCGATAGCCAATGCCGATGCTGGAGAAATACTCCCATGCGCCCCATAATTGTCTTTGCACACATTGTCCTCTTACGCCACGCCAGAATTGTGTTCAGCCAATGGCTGTTATTGGTGGCACCACATATTCCTATTGGATCTTCCTTAATTTAGCATTTAGCCAGCACAAAACTGATAACCTGACATGCCAGACATCTGTGTCTGTTAGACACATCCATCTGGGTAGACATCCATTGAAACAGTTTAAAAAAGGCAGGCGCTTTCAAAAAAATACTTTGCATGTGATTGGACGAACATGTGAACCAGCGGAAATCCACTCTTGCAGAATAACAGTTGGGAGAAGAGTGAAAACATATTTTCCATTGAGAAAAGCCTTTGCTCTTCTAATACATTGCCCAGTGCAGCCGTTGAATATCGTCCTATTTGCAGATAGGCCGATTGCAGCCAACAAGGCCAATATATACTGTGTATATATCGAAGTACAGACAACATATTATTGGTGCATCCCTGGGTTTATGAATTTAACTAAGACATATTTACATTTATGTGTTTTGTGTTTACTCGTAAATATTTAATACTAACAACTTTGAAAAAACAACGCCATGCATTACATTAACCTCTGCACCTGATTGACAGTTTGCTTTAACGTCATCAGGTGATATGTGAAAAAGTAGCCTTACCAGGGCAGGCGTCTCATGCAGCATGCAGCAATTGGGAGAGGAGTTAACTGGAAAACATTATGAAGGGGACATATGTGACACATGCATTCACAAGACACATTCACATTACAAGCCATACTGAACTACGATGTTCGTCTTTGAGGTCTGAAATAATGGCCTCATTTCTTTAAATAGACATAAAGTTAATGTACTTAAAATATCATTACGTAATACGTAAGACCCTTGCGCCTCCGTTCAATTAATCAGACATGAAGAGAGGAGTGTATTGACATACACACACCCCCAGTTAGAAGTTAAACCTTAGTGAGAGAAACAGGCTGTGAAGAGAAGAAGTTATAGAGTCAATGAAAAATAAAGCAAAGAGAACCTCCTCAGTGCTATTGTCTCCATCCTTTCTAACAGAGAGTGGAGCCACATCATCTTAAACACACAACCAGATGCAATTACCAACATGGGAGGGCCAAGACAAACAAACTGTGTAAATTATTAGAGCACAAAATCCAGTTGAAGCCTTGTCTGTTTGCAGACACTGTCTTTTATAAATCGATGAAGATGATACAGCTATGAAAGCCCAGTCACAGACACATCAGGCAATCTGCTGGGAGAAACAACGGCATCCGAGGGCGGCAGGGCAATTCTCCGGGAGGGAGTTTGGCAGTTGGGTCAGGAAAGAACGTTGAAAGGGATTTGGCTTTGAAGATGAAGAACAAACAAAGGTTTTCTGCTTCATCCAAACCAGTTCTGTTCTGTGTACACCTGTAGAGGATGTATATATATAAACGGAGGTTTGCTTACTTTTTCCTCTCTTTGTCCCTCTTGAGTGTAGTGGAGCCCCCTGCCTGCTGGGCTTGGTTCTGCAGCAGCTCGGCAGCAGTCTTTTTCTGTTTGAACATGTTGAGCTCATCATCGAGGGATTTCTTTTTATCCTCCAGTTTCTTCTTCTCGTCCTGATGGAGCTTTTTCAAGCGGTCAAACTTGTCATGCAGCTGTCAGGCAGGGAAAATAAGGGACAGACTTTATTAGTGTCTGTGTTAAGGCAATAGATACAGACAGGATATGAAACCCTTAAAAGCTATTTACTACACTGCTTGCACATCAAACAGACAATCAAATGTGTTCCATATATAGACACCAGCCCCAACAACACCACCATGCACATGTGACCCATGTAAGTGTAGCAGAAGACACGCGCATGCGTGCGTGCGTACGAACGCGTACGTACCTCTTTCTCTGCCTCTTTAAGCTCTGCCTCCTTCTCCTTCACCCTCTGGACAAACATCTGCCTCATCTCTTCTTCCTTCTTCTGCAGCTCCCCCATGAACTCATTCCTCTTGGCCTCATAGGTCTCCTGCAGGCTGAGACCAGCCACATAGACCTGCATGCATTACTATGCATAGACAGAGATGCCTTTCCCAAAAGCACCCTTGAACACACAGCCAAGGCACAATTGCTGTCGTAAGAGGGCCAAGCGAACGATGGCAATTATTACAGCAGAACACCTCATCTAAGCGTTTTGTGTAAACCTTCCAAATGGTTAGATTTCAATTGTAACCCTTCAGCAGCAAACGCTGAACAAACGGTTTGAATTCGTTCAATAATGTTTGCTTGCCAATTTGAACGCACCTGAGCAACAGCATCAATGGCATAGCAATACAGAAGCTACAGAGATTCATTCACTTTCTTGAGCAACACTTTGAAAACCATTGCCCTAGTGGAACTGGTACTAGCGCTCACACAGAACCGCCTACACGATAACCTTATAGCATTGAGGCTTGTTGTCAAACATGACACTTGAGGACCCTACCTGAAAGGTTTGCTGTCAGGGTCTGTGTCCTTAAAGCCCATCTCCTCCAGTTTACAACGCCTGTAGAGCTCGTAATGGCGTGTGTGTGTCTGCTCCCGCAAGTCCTCCATGTTCACCCTGATCAGCATCTCTCTCAGCTTGACAAAGTCACAGTGATTCTCGTTCTCCACTGTCAAAAATGCACACCAGGTCATACACAGAATTATATTGCATTTACATTACAGCGCATTATTCCCTATCTCAGAAACAGGTGAGTTAAGCGATTGTGAGTGAATACACTTTTTGTCAAATTCTTACAATTGGAACACAAAGTGGTCGCAACACACAACGTATCCCGGCCACGGCAATGCATGGCCAATGTGGGTGGCGGAACGTTTGATGTGGCACCTTATGGCAATGAAGGGAGTATTGCTTACTCTACCTTTAACGTACAGTAAGCACGTAAAGTAAGAACATTCACTCATGCTAGCTATACTCAAGCTTATCAGTTGTGGTAGTATTTAGCTCCATTTTGGTTTAAGACACAACGTGTGAATGAACATGCATACCGTTATGTGTTTGCCCTCGCGCACGCAAAGCTTTATTCAGTCTTTCCGTTTATTTTAAGCAGTAATGGTAGCCTCATTGACGTAATCCAGGCTTACCCTGTACCGTCCCCCAGGGGTACTGCCGTGCCTTCACCATCTTGTTTCCGATCTTCACCTCCTCAGTGCTCCCCACCACAGCAAATGGCAAATGGCCCTGTGGAGCAAATGGAAGGAAAGAGTGGCAAACATGACCTCTGCCAACACTGCAGAAACGTTCACTGTAAACGCATCGACACTTGACCAGTGCATGCAACCACAAGAAAGAAAGAAAAATGGCACACATTGTGAACACAGACAGTGTTCACTCATGAACAGTGCAATCTGACTGATAAGGTTTTACAGGTCTATGACTCCTATCAGGGTGACTCTGCGAATACGTCGGTGGCCAAACGCCTTTGCTACACTGTGGGCTTCATGCAGTACCATCTTTGCAGTGCATGACTCCGCTTGTAACTCCCTGCTATCCATAATAACGGAATGAATGTGTGGTTTATATTCAACTGATGACATAAGTTCACCCCTCATACAGTTCAGGAATGGAGAGTGATTATAGAGACAAAAGGGCTGTTAGTGTAAACATGTTGATTTTTGCTGTAAAGTTGGATATTTTAACATGAGGTTCTAAGGACATTGACTTCCTTTTAGAACCAGCCTCAAGTGGCCATTCGAGGAACTGCAGACTTTGGAAGCTCCGCGTTTGATTATTTCTCAGACATGGAGGTTCCCACTTGATGCCTCTGTGTTGTCTCAAGACACAGGCGAAGAGACAGGTACTTTGTAAAAGAGGAAACGGGTGTTCACACTCCACAATGTGATTATCAGTCGCACAGTGGCCAAAGAACAGCAGGCCTACATTCATGGTAGAGTTGATCTCCGCCACGGTCTCATCGTCGGTGGGGAACTGATAGATCTGGACCCCGTTGCTGACCAGCTCACTGGTGATCTTGATTTTAAACTTGGTCAGCTCGCTTTTGGAGATAGCGTCAGACTTGGCAATGATTGGGATAATGTTGACCTGTAATTTTAAATAAGGCATAATTATTTTGATGCAGATACATTTACTACATTTACAAGAGTTTAATGGTATGTAGCGAAATAGGTATTTTTTTGTTTAGTCAAAGCTTTAAATATGTAAATTACTGCGTTTGCCAGAATTGAATGGCAATACAAGATTATGGTATATAGGCTACCCCAAACGCTGTCAGCGTTATGGGTCATTTTATATCCTACCAAAAAGCCTTTGTCTAGCTCCAGGGATGTTTGCAAAATTAGGCTAATGTCTGTTTCAAGCAGGCTTGAAGAGATAAAAATAGTACATGAGAGCAGGGCAGAAAGCCGCTATCTAAGATGTGTGCCTTACGGCTCTCCAAACATGGTGTGCATTGTTCTCAATACAGAGAGACTAGCAATGTTCCTGTTCCCCATTCTATTTTTGCTATGCATGAGCACAATGTAAACGAGAAAGGCAGACCCCTTTACACCAACAGCTTGCACGAAAGTGAAAACTAGATCAAAAGAAAATAATAAAATCAGAGCACTCTGTAGAGGCATGGGGAACACATCCACCCACGGCTGGCCAAGAAGACTTTCACTCCTACGCATCTTTTAACAGTTTCGGTGTGCCAGGCAGCCACCCACACAATCCCATGCCACCCTCCCAGGTCTAGGATTGGCTGTTCTCTGAGATGCTCAGAGTAATATTGTGTGTAATCGCAGTGTAATACCATGCGCAACGCTGTTTTATCCTTGTTTGAAAGCTCATTCAGCATTGTACTAGTAAAACGTGCTGCTCCTGAACTGTGCCTGAAGCATTAGCTAAACATTAAGCAATATTCTGTCTAGCTGGACAGCTGGATGCACTGGACGGAAGACACACACACGCACACACACAGGAGAGGGACCTGGCCAGTGGGGGCAGCTGCTCTGGCAGACACCGAGGCAGGCCTTTGTCCAGAACCCAAGAGGTCTATGCAAATGGGCCCTTTGAGGAAGAGGCCTTAAGGAGACAGGAGGGGGCAGCGACCACCGTGACCGCTGCATTTCACAGCTGACTTACACCAGCAGCACAGCCGTGTTTATACGGAGAGAGTTTATGACTCGTGGCTGGAGCAGCTGTGCAAGTTAAATCAAGTCTGGCAATGCGTAGTCAAACAGTGTATTCATATCTTCACACTCTGAACGCCTTTGTTAAATTACAACAATACTACAACACAGTTATCCTTGTTTAACTGGAGGGATTGGAAGTCATGTGTTTGTGTAATTAATTTAGTTGCATTGACAGCCTAAAGTGGAATGAGTTTTACCACATCCTTTATTGATCCTCACAGGAAAGACCTTTTTGCATTTGATACATATTAACAATTTCCCCTACATATGTAAACAGTCAAGGCTAAACCAATAGCAACATAATTGCTTGTTTGTCTTGACAAAATGTTAGAATGCCAGACAACTGTGTCAGACAATTGTGTGTTATTCTGGAAGTAGCCCAAAATCATACCTGGGGATTTAGAACTGTTTCTACAGGAAATGCATATCTGCAAGAAGTGCAAAAACAATGTAGCCTCGTGATACCATCCCGATCTTGCAATATACGTTTTGGACGTTTTTCATAAAGGCAGGTGCTGATACATTTCAATGAAACCTTCTTAGTTAAGACTGGACTACATACTCTCAGCCAATATGAATGTCTAGAACTACAACTTTGAAAAATGCTTCAAGGAGGTGTGAGGGGAGGTAAGGGGCTGAGAGGGGGACCCCCTTAACATTATACATCCTACTTACTTAACATATCACATCCTGGGGTGATTTTTAACGGATATGACGTTTCATGTAGTTCTGTTTTCAGCCCATAAAATTATTATTTTTATGAAAACGGGAATGTTGTCAATATTAAGATCTATCTTATTACTTGGTTTACCTCTCAAAAACAAATTGTAAGGTGCAGTTACAGGTGCCAGAGCACCTGAAGAAAAACGTGCACGCCCAGTTCAAGTAATCAGCGTACGGTGACGTTATGACCTTGGAAAATCTTCAGCTGGACCCTGATTGGCCAGGTTTTATTTCAGTCGACAAACAGTTTTGCAGTGAACGGTTCCGGACAACAAGTGACAAAGAGACTAACCTTGCTATCAAGCTTCTTCATCGTGACCAGGTCCAGGGATTTGAGGGAATGCCCAGTGGGAGCGATGAAGTACAAGCAGGCGTGGATACGCGTGTCATGGTAGCTGTGTAGCGTCCGCTTAATTTTCAGCTCCTCTTGCAGATAGGCTTCAAACTGGGCATCGATGAACTCCACAATGGACTTGTAGCTGCCACATAGGATTGTTGGATTGTTAGCAACTTTAGGTTAGATTGCAGTTCAATAAAAAGATCTGTAGGCATCCATTTGATTTCCTAATCTGGAAATAGTGAGGCAAATATAAGGCTCTGTATGTGGAACACATGTTTTCCCCCGAGAGGATCAATTTTCATTGAAGAATGACCAAAGACCGACGCACGCGCACACACGCACGCACGCGCACACGCACACACACACACACACACACACACACACACGAGATACAGTGTGTCCCCAGGGCTGCTCACGTGACTACTTGTTGCAGAATGCAGCAAAGCCACATCACAGTCTGTGATCCACCATTGACATGCATGTAAACTGAATCTGCTGACCTAAAAGAGAGCTCCTGTAACTAGCACACCCTTCACCTCAGGCCACATCTCCTCACTGGGGCGCACAAAGCTGGCCTCGTGACACCATCCTGACATCCAGGCACACTGACTTAGCCCCTAATGGCAGCCTGAACAGGCTTTAAATCGCTGCGTTTCAGTCGAACAACCAGTGCTTCTGACCAATCAGGGTTGTACTGGCAGCTACGGGCATAGTTTAATGGGTTAACAGGCGTTGATATACAATAGCCAACTGTCTATTGATCCAATAATCTTCGTTTCAATGGACGGCTTCCCAGATGTGTGTAACAAACCATCTGACACGTCAGGTTAACATACAGGAAATTATCTTGATCGCTACTGGTCTGGGAAAGATCACCAACAATGAAATCAGGCCACTTGGGTCGTACTCTCCCAAAACACTGCACGTTCAAACCCAATATTAAGCATTAATGCAGTGCTTTTGGTAGCTAAAACATGTGCACTTGAATGCATCTATAACATTTTCTCCTTTACAATATTTGGCAACAGAGAGGGTCTGTCAGCCAGGTGAGCTACAGTTAATATCTACCCTTCTTTTCATATGGACAGTTGAGGTATTGGGAACTCCCATTTAGCTGGATAGATACCAACACATCTTGACTGCAGCGTCTCCAGGGAAAACGGCGTTGTCACAAATTCAGGTTTGACAACATACAATGAATAATGAAGTCCGTATGGCTGTCCCGAATACCATTTTACAAGTTTCGAATACTTGATGGTATTTCGGAAAGAGTATTCGAATACTCTCTCAAAAACACCATTAAAAACACTCAACTATAATTAAGAAGTATAACAGAAGTAATATTGGATTCGTAGCTTCAGTGAGCACACATGTAAACATAGCCATGCGCTCAAAATGGCCACTTTGATTGACACGTCAATTGAGCCAGTCAGAGCTGTCAAATAGCATATACCTCCTGTATTACCCAATAAGAGTGTGTGTTGAATAAATAGCCTTGCTCTTTTCTTACAAACAGAGCCAATTGCAATCAATTGTGTTGATGACAGTTTAGGGCAGGCAATTACATTTCAACATGTGGGTTTATATGGAGACAGTAGGGAGTAATGGGAAAACATGCATGCATAATGTGAAAAAACAAATACTCTGCAAACAGTTAATTGTGGTTGGTGTGTGTGCCTGAGTGCATAAGTGTGTGCAGTGCACACACAATCTCAACCTCAGAATGTAGTATTGTTCATTGGATACCAATCTGTAGCACATCCTCAGTGCTCAGGCTGCGGTAATAGACTTGCACAGAGAAGGCTCATTCGTGTGATCTTACAGTTACGTTTGCAATAGGTCTGAATCAATACAAATGGCATTAAGAAACATATGTTGAAATACAAAGGTCCTCTGTTTGACACTTAACCCTCTACAAACTATATACAAGAAATTCAGTCTGTTAGCAGAGGGCAAGGCATCTATACAATCTTACAGAGTACAGAGAGTGCATGCATCTTGCTCAAAGATGCTAGCTACAGGAATGGGCATGTAAAAAAAAAATGATGTCACCCAGTACCTTTCAAGTGGGTGGTATCACCCTAATCACTAGGCCCCCGAATATATGGACAAATATATCACAACTTAATAATTAATACATTTAGTCATTCTGGAGAAAGCTTGTTTTCAACACCTCTCCCTTCAGTGCTATAGGGTGCTTCCTCAGAAGCTCTGCTCCCACACATTAGACACACACTGCCAAGAGTGGGATAGTGTTGTGTGGTGCGGTCTGCTCCATGTTGTTTGTGTTCCCATTTACAGAGGAAGGACTGTGCATTAACACCAGAATCGGCAGCTAGTGGACAACAAAGAGATATTCGCTGAATTTGACAAAATAGCGTATTATCTTACAATCACTGACTATACCTTTAAGAAAAATCATGTGTTTCATATAATGCTTATGTATATACCCCCGAACTAATACTACCATGCCTTAAGAGTGAGAGGCTGCCCCCCCCTCACCTGTCTTCTTTGTTGATCTGGTCCCCAAAGCCAACAGTGTTGACAACAGTGAGCTTCAGGCGAACATTGCTCTCCTGGAGCTCGTATGTGTTGGACTTGAGCTGGACGCCAGGCTGATTGTGCTGAGTGGGCTCACCCTCAAATTTGGTGTTGAACAAGGTGTCCATAAGAGTGGACTTTCCAAGACCCGTTTCCCCTGGGAATCACACACGGTTAAATAAAAGACATATCAGATCAGATGATTGTGTTCAAGCCACTGTAATGTAGATTTTTTTCAAATTTCAGCACAGTCCGTGTATATTTAGTTTAATGATCCACATTGCCTGGTGATTTAATAGCCATCCTAACAGACCAGTTTAAGTAATTGTGTAGTCTTTACAAGAGACAACAAACTGAACTTGATATCAGAGTAAAGACGTTCACCTACAGTAATTGAATCAATGTGACATATTAAAGCTGATGCGGACAGCAGGAAGATGATTCTAGGCTTATTTCTAAAGACTAGCGGATACACTGATATAACAGGATTATAACACCCATTTACTCTTGAAGCTGTCGAATGACTCACTCAGCCTGCTCTCCCTGTGAGAAAACCTATTTTTGTTCATCATAACTCAAGCTACACTTGGCCTAGTCTCAGTATCTTCTGTCCATCAGCACGACATCACATAAGCAAGTATGCTGAATGTCTAATAGCCTACATAGATCCATGTAAATCAACATTACTTGAAGCGATACTGTAGATTTGCATTGGCTGTTAGCATTGTCACTCACAAGTCTATAGACATAATTTCGGTGTGACACTAGTACAGTGCTTAATTTACTAATTTCAGTTTTTACATTTATTTTATGCAGTAACATTATAATGTAAAGTAAGATACATAACATTATATACATGAATTGATTTACAAAACCTGCAAACAGTGTGTTGATACGTTTCGCAACAAATTCTTTAGTGTAAGTTTAACGTCCGTTATTGAGTTATGTAGTTGGTTGTCGTGCATGTCAGTCAAAACACTTCTCCTGTCAAGTAGGCGGGTAATGACAGATTTAACCAGCGAGTGTGTGCACTTAATTTCCTGTTTCGAGTCCACCTCAGTACTTGGCAGTTCTAGAGCAACTATTCAAAGGATTTTTATGTAATGCACTTGCAAAGCAACAAAATTGGATATGTTCATTCCTTAAAATCCCATCTTAAACAATGTATTTACTATTTTATGAGGATAGAATTGATCAATTTAACTAAACAAGGCCTAGACTCATGAATGATTATGTAATTATTACACATAAGGCTTGTATTAGACCTGATTATTAAGAGTTATTATCTGAATGTATGTGCATGTTCACAGTGCATGCACATATGGTGATGTGTGGTGTCTAAAATACAACCTTGTTACAGTAACATTATGTTATGTCTGTTTTGATGCATTATGCCCCCCACGCCCTCCCCATGCCTTGAAATGATACCCTTCCCCTTGTTCAGATGTGTTATCTGTGGTCCATGGGCCTAAGCCTAGTCTACCTTGATGGAACGGGAATAAACTGTCTGACGGTTAAGACTCACCAACGCAGAGGATGTTGAAACAGAAGCCATGGTTGACGGACTTGTTGACCAGCTGGTCAGGCATGCTGTCAAAGCCAACATGACCGGCCAGAGGAACAGCACGCGCACCCTCTCCCTGGAGTACAAATAAGGATTGAACTGAACTACTACTGGTATTATTATAGGTTCCTTTGTAACAGAAGTTTCGCACTTTCAGGTGCTCTTTTCTTCACTTCCTGTTTCCTTCATGGTGAAACAGTTTGAAACCACACTGTACATATTTATATGATGGAGGTGGAACTGTGCTTCAAATGATGTGTGTGTGTGTAGTGAGCCAGACAGGTATACAGTAGTATATTATATAACATGCTGTTGAAGAGGAGTATGTGAAATTGAAATTCCTTTTGTGTATTCTGTCTAGGGCTATGGCTACAATATGACGTGAAAAAAAAACATTTACTGTAGGCCTAAATTACATGGCAAAGACTATTTTCTAAACCCACTAAACCTCAGCAACCCCATGATTATGTGGCTGAATATAACAACTTTGCAACAAAATGCAGTATATTGGTTTAGGCAATGTGTGAAATAATGTGCACAATCATGATACAAAGAACATCTTACATCATGCATGATGGTAAAAAAAAACATGTGAATGGCACAATGAACAGCTGACAAGAGTCATTTGCCTGGACAAACAGCCTACTCCTCACCATGTGCAACATTCCGGGGTTCATTCCTACATTTTCAAAGCAGATGCAGCCAATATATACAGCGGTTTTGTTCATTCGGCCAGTATAAATGTCAAATTATATAACCGTGCTATTTAGAGAAAATGTATGGTTTTGTGTCTTGTTTTTTTGTTTTTGTTTCAATAAATACATGAAAACTTAAAAATAACATGCTATGCGCAGGCCTGTGTGGGCCTACATGGTCTTCAGTAATGTTTTATTAACATGTTATCTATGTCTTTGTGCATTTTTAGACAACGCCCGAATCAAACTAACGGGATGGGGGGCATTAAAACAGAAACGGCATTACGGTATCGTAGCACAAGATACGATAACGAGTGAATCGTCGACTACAGAACATTGGATATTATGTACACATCAATTCTATGTTGTATAGTTGCATTTCAAGTGACTCGGTCAGTTAGGGATAATGATAGTCACGTACAAATAAGATCTAGCGATTACAAACTGTTTTTTATGTTGGGATACCGTACCCCTGGCGTATCTTTAACAACTCAACATTTGCTCCACATATTAGCACAACGGCTGTGTCATAAGCACATAAGATATTATATTATTTCATAATAAGGATATAGCCGTTTTAGTTTTTTTTTGTACACAATGAAATCAAACAGAATAGCCATGAATTAGCGGATGTCGAATTGCATTATGTAGCGTACTGATATAACATAGTACCTACAAATATATTCTAAATAATTGACAATTGATTGTAATTATATTAATAAAATGCATCCATAAATGCACAAATAGGCTACTTACCGCTTGCCTGGCTATCTCAGTGGACGCCATGGCTTCTAGCTGAGAAAAAAACCTTTCAGCCCAGGCAGGAAGCTGCAAGGGATACGCGCCTATCGAGAATGTACCATTCTGCACACAATAATCTGTAAGGTTGTGCTACTATCATTTCACGAAAAAGCATTACCGATCATAAACAATATTATAATATCAATGTATATTATGCACGCCATGATGAATAAAACATTATTATTTTAAGTAGCTAAAACGCCCCAATCAATTTACTCAATGGATCCATCTGAGTTTTTTTTTTATCTTTGTGTATTATATGTAATTATTTCAAGTATTATTTTATTTTTTTAAGACAGTATGATCCCCACACACGAGACATTTCAAATTTGTAAAATATTTTTAAAAGATACTAAATAAAAACAGTAGCTCTGTTTTGCATGAAAGATGTAACATGCTCAAATTGTTTACATGTTCAATAAGTACACTACTGTTCATTATACCAATAAATATATTATTAAATAGAGTTTGCAATGAATTACTCCCATGTAGAAGAGTATAAGGGAACGCCCATTCACGTTGGCCAAGAGCATCATGGGATAGCATCATACAGTTTAAAAACGAGCCGCGACAACAAGCTGCTAGTCAGTGATTTCAGTCTAAAACAAAACAAGCGTGATTTGAAAACAACACGCAACCAACAAGTTAAGTAAGTCGTTGATCAGTAAATATTACTATAATGTCGTCAAGCCCTACATTAGTTCTGGTTATTATAATAATAAGTGATTTAGCATAGTAGATCTCGATCTAGCCAGGTACCGGTACTTGGCTGGAGCGACATAATTGTTTGTACGGTACCTATCCGTTGTTATTGTACTGGTAAGTTCTTTACCAAACTGTCTGAATTTAACTAACGTTCGCTACCGGAACTAGTACGGTAGTCACGGTAGTTTATTCGTAGTTTTGTTTTACTTTATTATGGGGGCCGTGTGAGCACTATACTATACTGTGCTGTACCGTATGTACTTAAATGTAAATTCATCATTGGGCTACCGGTACCGCATGGTACCACACCAGTTGTACCGTACATTATGCAGAACTATCAGTACGGTACCGTATTGGATTGTACGGCACCGGTACAGTACCCTAGTTACTTTGGGTTGGTAACTACATTACTGTATGTTAACAAGAGTGGGAAGCAGAATACCATTACCGGTACAGTACTTTGGGTACACAAGACTATTATTTTGCATTACCACAAGCTAACTGCTATTTGCACATCTACAGCAACTGTACGTGTTCCAAGTGAAATGGCCAATATAATATTTCCGGAAAGGGAGAATGCCAGTCTCCAAGCACCACTTTTGAAAATGCGACAGAGGCTTCAGTCTGCTCCAGGTATGTTGTCATTATGGGTTTGTAATTGGACATTACTAGTATAGTGTCTATACAGTACATATTGCTCTTTCAGAGAACATGTTAAAAACCCCAACTGCCAAGAAGTTCAAAACCCCTTCACAATCTGGTCGCAAGGCTTTGGGTACAGTCAACAAGATAATGTCAACACCTACCTTGAAAGGACAAGAGAAGAAACTCTATAAAACCCAGGTCAGATAAAAAAATATCTGATTATGCCTCCTACGATGACAATCTGTTTTGTACTGTACAAGACTTTTAAAAATGTCTTATCTTTTCACAGGAAACTCCACTGAGATGTGTTGCCCAAATCACAGAATACCCAGAGATGGAAAATATAATTCCTTATGACCCGTTGGGTAACTGCAACTCACATTTTGTTACATTAAACATAACTTGCATTATTTGCCACTATTTAAAGCAACACTTTGCTTAGGCCTATTGCATGCCTAGAGTTAAAGGTGAAGTCTGTGATTGTATGCAACAGCACTTTTTGTTAAATTCAACAAATATCTACTCGTGGTTGGCTTGCGGTTTGCACCAACAAATGTTATACACCTGCACCACAATATCATAGGCTTGGCAATAAGTGTCCAATTTAGGGTGCAGAGCTTCTGAGGGAGCGCATTAGATGTACTGTTATCTGGAGTTAAAAAATCATTCTCCAGAATTCCTGACTCCACTGTAACATCAGGGCTCCAATAGGCTTACTTGCTGTGTAGTTTAATTTCTTGTCTTTAGAGTAGGTGGTATTGTAATGGCGTTTACCTGTTTGGTTTTATTCTATATTCCCACCGATGCCTTTGGCGACAAAAAATATATTTTATTGAAGGATTTGTTTGGGACTAATCTGCCAGTAGATGGCGAGCTAAGCCCAGCATCTCTGGCCATTTGCCATGCATGCAATATGTGAACACATGCCTCACGCCTGTACTTACGCGCACACACAGCAGGACAGGTTATGATGCGAAACAGAAGCTCATACTTAAATTGAGTGAAGTCCATGCTCAGGATGAGCCTATAAACTTTACAGATCATAAAATGTATAGCAATTCTTAATGTCCTGTTTAAATAACTGACAATGAACGTCTCACCAGAGTTTGAGAAATACTGCATACCGGAAGACTTGGTTCGTTTTAACGTTCCTCTTCATGGACTAATGGCTCTGCCACACACACTCTACCCCCATGTGAATGATGTCACACTGTTTGAGCAACTGTCTCCAGAATTTGCAGGTAACATGTATGAATAAATACTGTGGTCCAGTTTTTAAATTTCTTGGAATTTAGACTATTCTCTAATTATGACACTTTTCTAGAATGTCAAGCCGCAGAGCTGGAATCATTCCTTCAAACGATTGATGAGTTGACCGTAGACCTGCCCCAGGAGTTTTACTGAAGCGTTTGTTGTGTTTTTTTAATGTTTTATTAAACTTCTCATTTGTTATTATTGAATCTTATCACAGAGCCATAGTCCAAGTTACTGAGTGATTTATTAGGTATGCCTACATGTCAGTTGAGCTCAAAGAGGTATTTCCTCCTCCTGAGGTCAGCCAGTTACTAGTCACATGTGCAGTTATTTCCAGTTCTTTGCGAGGGACATGTCAATATCATTTCCTGTATCAAGGACGACTACTGAAATCGCTAATCAGAGTGCGAGTTTCCTGGATAAATACCTGATATGGTAGCCTGTTTGACAACTCCAGGGAAGAACATACTACCTCAACGATAGTGCGCAAATTCTACAGAATGTTTACCCTATATTCTACTAAAGAGGATTTTTTTTTTTTTTAAGATGGTACTGGACTATCTCAGAGCCGCGTTGATTTAGCATTTGGCACCCTGTCGTCCATTCAGGCGGCCTAAGCGCATCAACGTGTAGCATAACCGCAACGTTGAAAATACAGGATACTATTTCCTCGGCTTACATTGTCGTGTTTAATATGTCAGGCACAGAAACAATTAATCAAACCACTCCTGCCAATGAAGACACCCAGTGTGAACAATCTGGACATGGCGCGTTTGCGAAGCGCTGGTCGAGATACAGCATGCAAGTTTTGCCTAGTTCATTTGCACGTAGGTCGAGATTGCAGAGGCAGCAAGAAGTATCTGACACTGCCACAACTGCATTTCAGAAATCTTCCGCCGAAACTACAGAAAGAGGGTCCCTCACACCCGCTATGCGTAGAAAGTACTTGAAAGAATTGCTATTAAATAACGCGTCACACGGTGGATTTAGTAAAGTACTATCTTCAGAAACGTCGGGGACTTCAAGCATTGAGCAAGATACAGACTGGGCATTATATCCGATGGAACACGCATGGATGTTGGCAGCTGTAGATGGAAACTATGAAACAATTTTAGAGTTCATTAGGGATGATCCCCACCTTTTAACTAGAAAAGATTTTGTCAGTGGGTTCTCTGTTCTTCACTGGTTAGCAAAGCGAGGACGGGACGACATCATGATTAAGCTTATAAAGTATGCCGAAGACGCGGGGATTCCTGTAAACGTCACTCTCAAAGGCAGTGGGGGGCTCAGCCCATTACACGTCGCAGCGATGCACAATCAATATGCGGTGATAAAACTATTGGTTGGTGCATTTGGTGCAGACACAGATGCCATGGACTACAGCGGTAAGAGAGCGTGGCAATACCTAAGGGGAGACGCTCCGCTTGAGATGAAGGAACTTCTTGGCACTTGGGATGATGAGCACAATAGTTTGTGTTCCCGGAATGTCAACAATAATAGTTCATCCGATACAAACACAGTTACAGTATGTGAAGATAATTATGAGAGGCATAGAGATGAAGTTGACTGCCATGATCAAAGTAAGAAAAGTGGAAGATGGCGGGTGCAGTCTTTACGTTCATGGTTCTCGTTTTTTGTAAGAAAGACTTCCTCCACTTAAAACATGTTATATCACAAACAAGTTAACTAGTGCTTTAAATATACTATGCAAAAAAAAAAAAATACTATGAAAACTGAACATTTGCATACACTAATATTTGAAAGGCAAGCACATTTTTTCAGTTTAAGCTTTCACAGAGTTATGCTAGACACATTTTAAACTAGATGTAAACATACTACCCAAGTAAAAACTCTACACATTCTAGATTCTAGCATGGTCAAAGATTTTATTTACCAACACAAACATTGTATTTGTACAAAATAGACTAATTCCAACAGCACAGCTTCCTCCCCATGTGGAGCAGGTGGCCTTAGCAGGCGAAGATGCCGGGGCTCCAAGTCAATCATACATTTACAGGCCAAGCTTGGTCCTCCTCCAGTGTCTCCTCTTGGAATTGTACCTGGACAGTTTGACATAACCATGTTTGATTTGGATGCATTCATGCTGGGCAACAAACCTTTTTTAAATACTCAAACTACCTCCCCCCAGGAATATTTTATATGCTTATCTACATAATATGTAACTGACATGCTAGATCAACATTACCTTCAAGAATACATGTTTTGCCTATGCCCTAGATATTTCTGTGAAACGTGAATCTACTATGATCAGAGATTTTATAAAACAAATACCATTAACATATTGTCTATTTTTATTTGTTTGAAGCTTGATTTATTCTGCTATAATAAACACTTCTTGAAATAAATGTAGATTTGACATGTTACATTAAAAAATCATAAGTTCCTTTATTTAGCATCCTATTTTCACATTCACTTCAATAGTGCATTCTATCTCTTAAACCATTTTATTTGACACTGTTCCCTTAACTATGTGAGAGACTAAAACAATGTAGTAAAATACAATGAATTATATATATTTAGGTAAAAAAATGATACTGATGCTTAAGGTATAGCAAGTTTTTCTGGCAAAACAGAGTTGATATTTTCACAAACAAAACCTCTTCAATGCTTAGAGTGCTCCTTCAGAAGCCCGGCCCCACACATTGGAAACACATTACAAAGGCTAGTCATGTCATCTACACCACTTTTGTGGTGCTAGTTAAAGAGTCTGGGCTGTGTAGAAGTGCATTTCTTCCAGCACGTACATCATTGTAAGATACTCAGATATTTGGTGAATTTGACAAAACATGTATTAGCTTACAATACATTTAATGGCCTACAAATAAAAAGAACAAGCACCACGCATTTGGGATTATGGATTGGAATAAAGTCAAATAAAATGTCACCAAATGTATTTTGCGAACCCAAGATTACGTTTTCAACACATAACTAACCCTGGCCAGACAGTGTCACTGATAAAGGTCACCCTAATAACAAGTACTGTTATCAGGAATGTTCTATAACAGAATGATGCTCTTAGCAGGATAAATGGCAGTACTCCACCACACTAAAGTACTGCATTTGCAGACCCTGCTTTACATGTGAGATACAACTAGCAGACCTGTAGTCAAGACTGATGAGCAATCTTACAATACGCACAATCAACAGGCAGTGCCTACCTACTGCTACCACAACTGGCTGACACTGGCTATCAGTAGAAAACATGGGTCAGGAAACAAAATTGTAAACCACTAGTGTTGCCTAAATTTAACTAGTTTAAATGTATTTGTGATTCAACGTGCGTGCATTGGTATTAACATCACATATGTGTGGTGATGACAAGACACGTGCACAAACCTGATCTTGTTGCCGGTCTTCATTCTGATCCACTGAGGAATAGGCCGATTCTGCTTCTGCTTCTTGGCTAGAAAGCGCTTGATTCTGAAAGTCTTGTGGGACGACTGTAAACAGGAGAGTAATACGTTAAGAATGTTTCCATGTTTCATTGGTGAGATGTGTGTAAATAGTCTACATTAATACCACTAATGACGAGCAACTAGGAACAACTAGGAGCAACTAGGAAATACGCCTGTAAATGTAGCGTTTGACTGGGCACCGACTATCTAAAACACAGCCCATTAAAACAATGCTATCAAACACTTTCAGACAACATATATGCTTTTTATGCACTAGTGTTAAACGGATTTAGTAACGCATGTTTCGATGGACATCTACTGTTCGTGTTGAGCAGGATGGTTTGTGATTATTATTTACCATTTTGTCCACAGTCCTTTCCCCACAATGGTGGTAGTCGAAGAGAAAGAAGGAAGGGAAACGGAAGTTAGTGACTTTATCCAATAAGCTTGGCCCAAATGACTTTAATGATTCGAAACAGCGACACCATGTGGAAACATGTATTACGAACCAATGCTCTCGATATCTTTACTGCAAGTATAACAAAAATTGATGTAATTTATTTGTTTTCGTACAGCTCAGTATATCCACCAAGTAGCTAATAGTCTACCTCCAAGAGAAGGCTCATGGCTGGATAATAGACCGGCCACATCATGGGCCTGGGCACAGGGGCCTCGGGCTAAAAGGCAACATTCCTTCTCTGACCTCTATCATTACAGTATCTAACGTGTTTTTGCCCACAGAACTTTACTGAATGTGTTTTGTTTATTGCACTATTTTGTGTAAACTCCACAGAGACGGCGGTGTGTTAGGTTATATTACGGTAGGGCAGCTGTTTCTGAAATGCTTGAACCACCATGTTTTGCACCAATAGTCATAGATGAGCATAAACTCAAGCTGTCTACTACCTTATACACAATATATACTATACACTATATATTGAGTTGCAGCATGGAGACAGCCACGTGATTCACTGATGGTGGGCTAATAGAATGTGTACAGAGTACCTAGCTGCTGTGGTGGTCTAGTCTTAGCACGATCGTCGTCATAGGGACCGTCAATGTGAGATTATTTGTTTACATACACACATACACATACACATAAATACATACATACACACACACACAACCGTTCAAAAGTTTGGGGTCATCCAGACGATTTAATGTCTTCTATGAAAACTCACACATCCTTTCCTCAAATGAGTTGCAAAATGAATAGACAATATAGTTAAGACATAGACGAGGTTAGAAATAATTATTTTTATTTGAAATAATTTTGTCCTTCAAACTTTGCTTTCGTCAAAGAATCCTCCATTTACAGCAATTACAGCCTTGGAGACCTTTGGCATTCTAGCTGTCAATTTGTTGAGGTAATCTGAAGAAATTTCACCCCACGCTTTCTGAAGCACCTCC
>JAODLL010075083.1:0-16210 GCA_026546735.1 Forbesichthys agassizii | reverse complement strand
TGTGTGTTGTGTTATTTTGAGGGGACAGCAAATTTACAGTTCTACAAGCTGTACAATCACTACTTTACATTGCAGAAAAGTGTAATTTCTTCATTGTTGTCACGTGAAAATATATGCTCACATATTTGCAAATATGTGAGGGGTGTACTCACTTTTGTGAGATACTGTATATATATATTTTTTATTTTTTTATTATTTTTTTTTTATATATATATTTTTTTTAATTTATTTTTTTATTTTTTTTGCTTTTGATATGTACAAAATATATTGGAATTATAACAAGATGGAGCATTGTAATGCATTTCAATCAATGGAAGCAAAAATGTAATTATGCAGTTTCTGGCCCGATTCTGGGTCTGATTTGCCCTTCCAGACAATCGCCAACTTGAGGCTGGTCTGAACCGATTATCTGACCAAATTATCCCGTAGTTTGAGGGGGGTTTTACAGACCGAATATTATCATTGCTGACTGGCTCGAAATGTTCCAGAATTCTAATCGTGTTTGAAAGTTCTGTATAGTGTGAAAGGTACACACTGATTGGAGCATAAGCATTTTTTGTAGCATCCCAAAATGAATGTGCTGTATTAAAAGAGGAACACCGTGGAATTTAAACAGTAACAAATCATCAGGAAACACACAAAGACATGCACATACAAAAACAGTGTAATCATCATCATTGATTGGCACGTCGTGTTTTTAAAGGGACACTGTTCACATGTAACACACAATGTTGACAAATAATGGCCTGCTGGGGTTCCTCCAGCCTCCGAAGTTCATAGGTTATAGAAGAGCAGAACAAGGCACCCCTGGAGCTCTATGTGTGTGTGCCCGTGTCTCTCCTCAGCCAGTCCCAGGGTCCCTCCAGCCTCCGAAGGTCTTCTCCAGGTAAAGGGCGAGGGCCAGGGGCAGGCGGTCCTGCAGCTTCCCAGCCACAAGCTGCACCCCCAGGGGCAGACCCTCCTGGCTCAACCCCAGGGGGCACTGGGTTACGGGCAGGCCCAGGATGTTTAGCACCCCTAAGACACACACACACACACACACACACACACACACACACACACACACACACACACACACACACACACACACACACCAAAATGAACAGGGTTGAGTGCCCCCTAGTGTTTTCCAACCTTCCAGCCACTCAAAGTGCTGTATATGGATGACCTCACGTTCACACATTCACACACCGATGGTGATGGCGGCCATGCAAAGCGCCATCTGACCACTGGGAGCAGTCAGGGTTCGGTGTCTTGCTCAGGGACACTTGAGGAGGAGTTAGCAGGGTTAGCGGGGTTTGAACCATTATTTAGCGGGGTTAGCGGGGTTCAAACCAGGGACTTCTAGATCACCTATCGCCCCCGCTCTGTGAGACGTCATCTAGCTATCAGGAGCTGTTAGCATTATGTGCCTTGCTCAGCAAGGCCGTGCAGAGAGTTCCAAAGCGGCAGGATATCAAAATATAATAAAGGGCATTTATCGCATACTTTGTATGTAATACCAGTATTGCAATTGTTAACATGAACTACATATTCTTAACGCTATCACCCTGGGAACAGCATTATTCAATACCTACACAGCTACAGCTATACAGTTAGTTTCATGACCGTAATGCACAGTAGCCTAATCCACCAAAACAATAAATACAACTCAAGATAACATACTAGAGTAATACTAGTCTAGCCTGTTTATTTGGCAACAAATGGACATGGTCACTCTGATACTGTAGGCTATGTACGCTACAGTATATCATATACAGAGAGATTCAAATGTAATGTATACAATCTTGAGAAATACACCAAATACTGTATATGTGCTCAAAACACTTGGTTTGCATATGTAGACCAATTATAGAACTGTAAGAAAATACAAATCAAGATAGGCTATTGTAGTAATGCTACTGTAGTCTAGCCTGTCTGCTTTATTTTGACACAAACGGACATGATCACACTCATATAATGTAAACATACTGCATAGAGCAGACTAGTAGAGATATTTATTTGAATGTACGATGAAAAATGCAGCCTGCAGATTCTATTCCAAAGACGGGCATTAGCCTAAATCTTGAGTTGTATAGGGCCTATACAACACAAGATGTAGGCTAATGCCCGTCTAATCTCCTTTATTTGGCCACAAATTGACATTATCACTCTTATACTGAAGTAGGCTACACATACTGCACATACATACATACATACATACACACACACATACATACATACATACATACACACACACATACATATATACATATACACACACAAAATATAGAACAATAGAGAGAGCAGTCTAAATAGGTCTACAATATTACTTCATTCAAAACATTCACTTGATCCAGCTAACTGGCCACCTGTGTTGTCAAACCCAATGAGAACTGACTTGGTCAGAAGAGAACCATTTCAGATTACACATTCCCTAAAAGAGAGAAGGTAGAAGCTATGGGTGATACCGAATAGTCAAGCATTCAATGATTCAATCTAAAGAGCCTGCTTTAACTGCTAATCTCAGTTAATTTGGAATACTATAAGTATTTATTGGTTTGACATTTCAGTATAATTTGATGCCAGTGTAAATGAAATCATTTTTCATGTTTTTATTTGAAATGTAGGCCTATATGTGGTGAAATAAATGTTACTTTTTTGTGCACTACTCAAACATTTCATGTTTTCTCGCCTAGGGCCCCAAAATAGCTGGGGGCCAGGCCTGGGATTAGCTGTTTAACACCATGGTCTTGCCTTGCAAGACTATAAACCGCCCCTAAACTAACTTGAATGTAAGCATATTTCTCAATAGCTGATACAATAGCTCAACAGCTAGATGACTATACCTTTAATGTAAAAGGTTGATTTCGAACACTGACCTGAGTAGGCGGCCGTAACGCTGAAGGGTCTGAACAGCGGGTGGTGATGCTTGGGAGCCAGGTTGGGGTGCGACGGGTAGAGCAGGACGCCGTCGGTCCCCAACAGCTCCTCCACCTCCCGCTGGAGCCTCTCCTTCTGCTGGATGATGAAGGGGGAGGGGGAGCGTACGCCCGCCGTCTCTGTTAAGGCCGCGCCTGAAAGCGTTCGAGGTGTGGACACGTTTACCATTCATTTTACACTGAGCACAAAAATATATAACGTTGAACTTTCGTTTTGTTTTGACGAGGGGATGAAATAGAACATTGTAAGATACGTGACATACATACTGTTATTACACTCTTAAAGAACGGGTAGAAAAATTACACAAATTATGTGTTGCACTTTAGTTTACACATTGTCAGCATGTGTCAATATTAGGCTACATTAACAGTTAACAACCTGTGAATTTGTTTAAACAACATATGTGTAGTCAACGACACATTAACAACACTTTTACACAATTAATATATGGTAATATGTTAGTATTATGTATACACCTCTTTGTGTAAACCTACCCGACACATTCAGTGTGCTAGAAGCATTATCACGTGTCAATTAATACAACAAACATTGTCTCTAAGCTCAACCATAGATGTGAAGGTTTAACACATCCACTTTAAGGCCCGTGTCTATGGAAGTCCACAGAGGACTTAATTCAAATGAAAATGCAATCCCAAATAGCATTTTAATTGTCAAACAATTCCACGCTTTAGAGTGGACTTAATTCAAATGAAAATGCAATCCCAAAATTGCATTTTCATTTTCAAAGACAAATGTGCTTTGCATCGAACCATATTCAAATGAAATAAGATAAACAGCGCCTCCTTTCAAATGGGAATACATTTTCAAGTCACTTACATTACAGGGTTTCCACACTGTAATCTCAGCATTAATAAATAGAGCTGAGAGCGATAGTCGGGCGGAGCCAGGCTACTCTGGGGCCAGCTTAGTTACTAGAATATAACATAAATATTTCCATATACAAGCAAAAAGCATAAACATTCTAATGGCTCCTAATGTACAGTAGGTCAGTAAAGGAGAGGGTTTATTGTTGAATTGTATAGATATACTTTATGGAGATAAATAAATGCATTTCATATTAGGTCATATAGATGCCATTTTAAATTCCAATGTGAATGATTTAAATAATATAACATTTAATTGCATATGTAATATATTCTAATACCTTTATTCTAATACAGTATTGTAAAATAAATATGTGTAGGTCTGTTGCAGATGTGTTTTGGAAAGCTACCAATAGAAGTTATCGTATGATCCGATTTTCCAATAATCCATTTCAGGAGTTCCCACACTGGCCTTGCTGACAATGCCATCAACTCAGCAATTGATCGGGGAGGCTGAAGGTTACACACGTGTGCGCGCACACACACACACACGCACGCACGCACATGCACGCACACACACACACACAAAGGACACATTATCTCTGTTTTCGAGGAATATTATATTGTTTTCCTAAGATTTGTTCTAGAAAAAGGTAAACAATCAAGTTATCCAAGTAACCAGACACATATGTGCCTCTCCACCCATGTACTATAAACCTGCTGATTTCTCTACAGTGCTGTAATAAGTTCCATTCCCCTGCTGGAAGGTGATGGTAGTACACGCCCTTCAGCCACCAACAGACATTTAGCTTATCATAATGTTGTACAGGCAAACAAAGAGGCAACATCCTCGGGGGATTCTCACCCTTCCATCCTCGCCCGGGAGGCTCATGTACGTGGTCCGGATGAGGAAACTGTGCTGGAGTCCAGACAAATGAACCTCCTCGACCTTCACCCCTAGGTCAGCCTCCAGGAACTGCACCACCTACAGAACAGCACAGTTTGTTTTTAGCGTGCAAACCGATGGCCAATAAAATTATTTGCTGTTTTAACATAGTTTTAAAAAATATGTACGTATTAAGATGTTTGCTTATGAGTGTCTGTGTGTGTTGGTTGGTTGGTTTATATTTGAATATTTGAAAACCTCTGAGTCTATCTGACACCTTTTTTTTATTTTTTATTATTATTATTTACTAGAAGATATTACTTTTTATTCAGCGACACGCAGCCTTTTCATTTTAATAAAGGTGAATTGAGTGAACCCAAATATGATAAATATTGCTGTTTTATCCAAAAAGTCGCTGGTTCGAACCCCGCTCCTCACCAAGCGTGGAGGTGTCCCTGAGCAAGACACCTACACATTGCACCTGCCCCTAACACTGCCCCCAGTGGTCAGGTGGGGCCTTGCATGGCTGACATCACCATCTGTGCATAAATGTGTGTGTGAACGGGTGAATGTGAGGCTATAGTGTACTGTAACTGTTTTTTTTTGTCAGACGAACTGGAGCGGTTTTTGCATCTGGACTCTTCGTGTTCAGTGCATGCGTTGTGGTTAAACAGTTATTATTATTAACAGCAATAAAAATAACATCTCTCACAGGGAGAAATGGAAGGTATCAATGAATTTGATTCTGTATTGTTTTTAGTTTCTATATCCCCTTTCTTTTGCTACTTTTTTGTATTCCCGTGTATTTTTATATATAAATATACTTTAAAATGTATGTTGTTCACTTTTTATTAAAGTCATATTTTCTAAATCACGGTTGTTTTTAAAGAAACATGGAGGGCATTGATCATTACTCAATTTTATCCAAAATGTTAAACTTTTTTTAACTGTGGTTAAACAGTTATGTGGGTTAAACGACGACAGGGTTATTTGGACTGGTTGTGTAAATCAAAAACCCGCCTTCCTTTGGATTTCAGTCAGTTGTTTGTCGACGGGAAACGTCCACAGAGTTCCAGTCTCGTGGGGAACGGTGAAGAAACGCAGCTTCTTCAGGTCCACCTCACTGGATAAGGACAAGCTGAGTATGCACACACACACACACACACATACATAATTCACATTAAAGGTGAACTCCTTGATTCTGTGACACCCTGAATTTGGAACCGTATGTCTTGTGTTTGTTACATGTGAGCGTTGGGCCCGGCCATGATCCTCAACATGGGCAGCAGGTCGTCGGCATAGCGACACATCGGCCCGGTGCTCAGGTACTCCTCCTGTCGACCAGTGGCAGGGGGGTGCACGTTCTGGTTCGACACCACGCCTGAACGAAGACACAGCTGTGAGGGCGAAGCTACACGAGTTTACATGCGGCATCAAAGTTCTTATAGGAAAGTCTGGCCACTCAGTCGGCAGACATCTTGGTAAGGTTAAAGTCCTTATAGGAAAGTCTGGCCACTGGGTCGGCAGACATCTTGGTAAGCTCAAAGTATTTATAGGAAAGTCTGGCCACCCGGCAGCCGTCTTGTTATTAACTCCAGGCAGAAAACCATATCCAAATAAATAGAGAAAGCCATAACTTATCTTTTAATGGTTGGGACATAAAATAATAATAAAAATAATATAAAGGTTTTAAAATTATTTGTATACATCTACTACATATTTGTATATATATCTGTCGCATTGCCATTGTTTGTTCTAACTCCATATTTGCTGTTTCAGGCTTCTCCCATAGTTCCATTCAGATTTCTCTAAACGGCCTGTCTCTTCTATAATATATCTCGCAGCATGAACGTGATTGACACTCACCCTGGGTGGGTTTGTGCCCGAACACGCCACAGAAGAAACTGGGGATACGTATGCTGCCGCCGATGTCCGACCCCAGCCCAATTACAGAACCTGCCGAACCCAACAGACTGCCTTCTCCACCTGGGTGGGATGAGGGGTAGAGCATAGTGTGTGTTACATCTTTGTCTCACATTAAAGCAGTGGTTTTCAAAGTGGGGGCCGCCAGGGGGCGCCGGAGGGGGCCTCAGCATATTGGGGAAACTATGAGAGAAAAATAAATAATGTTAAAATTATTCTAGATAAGTATTTATTATAAAACAGAATTCAGTCCTCTTCACAGTCCGCTAGTTTACAATGCTTAACATTCGTTGGCTCCGTAAATAAGAACACAAACAAAGTGGTGCCGACCGCACAAAACAACAATATCCTAGCTTTCAAAATGCATTTCCAATGTGTGGGGCAGAGCTTCTAAGGGAGAACCCTATGTCATTAAAATGACTGTAATAAAGTGTAACATTCACTGGAAACAAATGTCCATCTAAGAGGGAGAAAAATGTATGGGGCTTTAAACATGCCAACCGACCACTACAACATATTTGCTGACAATGTTTGCTATTGATTCATCATACTACATGTAGACTGTCTGAACTCAGTTTGTCTTTTTAAATGCTAAATATTAACTAAATGAGAAAGACTAGAGTTGATGTTTATAGCATCAGCAGATAAATCAACTACAGGTATCTGCTGATGCAGCACCATCAGACCATGTTAGGTGAACTGTTGATTAAACAGAAATAAATGTTTGGCTAGTGATAGGCTTGAAAGTGAACGCACCCTTGTATTTCACTAGAGAATTGCTATATTTTTCTATTGTTTTTATTTATTTATTTTGTTAGGTTTTGAACGTAATTTTGAAAAGAGTATGTAATCAAGCAAGTTTGGCTGAATGAGAAAATAATCCACTGAGTGCATTTTGTGCCAAAGCAATGAAAAAGAATCCAGAGTTTAGCCCTCATATGCTGCTGTTGTGTTCACTTTGTCAAGAGTTTAGCAAACCAAAATATTGAGAAATGGGTCCTAGGGATTGGAAAAATTTGAAGTATAACCTCCAGTTTACTAACCTGAGCTGCCCCCTGGTGTTCGTTCCAGGTCGTACGGGTTGTTGGTGATGCCGTACAGGTGGTTGTGGCACTCTGACCACAGACACAGCTCGCTGGTGTTGGTGACGCCCAGGGGAATGGCTCCCGCCCTCTTCAGCAGAGCTACCGGTGGGGCGTCTGTGGTGGCCAGCACCCCACGCCTGGAGATCAGCCCTGTAGTGTGAGGCATGCCTAAGGAAGAGGGGGTTATTACAGTAGGTACAGTATTTTTAGCTAGGGGTCTGGGGAGAGTGGGGGGTTATTAGCTACAGTATTGTTATCCACAGGGCTGGGGGCTTATATTGTTAGCCACGAGGCTGGGGGCTTATATTGTTATCCACAGGGCTGGGGGCTTATATTGTTAGCCACGAGGCTGGGGGCTTATATTGTTAGCCACGGGGGTGGGGGGAGGGGTGTTATTGCTACAGTAGTAATAGTAGTAATAACAGAGAGTATATCATTTAACGGGGGGATTCCGACCGACGGCACTTCCACATTCGATTTTTGGAGGGAGGGGGAAGACTTTTCACCTTTTATGCAGACCCAGCGGCCCATCCATGTCAATAAGGAGGTACACGGATTTCACCATACTATTGCTCATTATTTTTTTCTGGCGGCGTTAATAGGTATTTTGAGTATATTACATTAGATCCCATTAAAGCACATACGATCATTATGAGGCCACAACTGCATTTCTGCAGCAAACTGTTTTGAGATAAATACACTTTGTTTCAGGCCATGCATGGTAGATGTAGTTGTCTGTGCGCTGCTATATGTCAGCCTCCACAGCATTGGTGACACGCCCAATTATTTAGCTACTGATAAATGTACTTTTCACAAGTCGCTTTGGACAAAAGCCGCTTTGGACAAAAGCTTCTGCTAGATGCCGTGAATTCCTTCCGTAATTACATGTAATAAATGCAAACAATGCCCCACAGTAAAAGGTACAGTAAGCAACTGCAAGTTAATGCACAAAACATCTTGTCACGGTCCACTAGCATACCCTTGCATGCTGAAACAATAACCTGGTGTTTCTACACAGCCCTGACTCCGTAAATATAGGAGCACGAACAAAGTGGTGCAGTACATCAACAATGTCGTAGCCTTCGCAATGTGTATCCAATGTGCGGGGCGGAGCTTCTAAAGGAACACCCATATAGCCTTGAAGGAAGTGTTTTGTTTTGATCGAGTTAAAAAATAAACTTTCTCCAGATAATGATTGGCTGTGTCTTTACAGGGTGTCTACTGCATATATGAGCAGACGGATTGAGATGCGTTACCCTGTAAAGCGATGGCCTCTTTGACGGACAGCGGGACTCCCAGCAATGGCAGTCGGTCCTCCAAGACCTCCTCCCCTCCCGTCTCCTCCTCAATCAGCTTGTCCACCTGGGCTGCTTCCTGCAGAGCAGGACCAAACCTGGTGGAGAAGCACCAATCAAGGACCATGTTCATCTGGTCTAAAGCCCCACGTATGACAAAGATCCAGACACCATGTTCAGAGCAGGACCAAAGCTTGTGGACCGGCGCCAAGCTTGACAATAATTTGGAAGGGGCAATCCGAGATTATTTTTTTAGAGATACGAGGCATTTTCAAACACGATGAAGCAAGCCATCTGAAAATTCACGCCAAGTACCGTACATTTATTTATAAAGCACGTTTAAAAACAGACTAATGTTTGCTGAACAATGTGCTGTACAAAATACAGTTACTGTACAAAGTAATGCAATTAACAACAAATCAATACAGTGAAACACACAACAATTTAGGATAATTTAGACGAAGGCTATGCATGAATAAAGATCCGTTTTTAACTTAAATGTCTCGGTCGTGGGGGATGACCTGATGGATAGAGGGAGAGTATTCCACAGTCTCAGGGCCATAACATAAAATGCACAATCACCCTTAAATTTTCCTCCGACACTGTACGGATAAGAGGGGCTGATAAGATGTTCTGAGCGGCATTTGTAGTGTTCTACAGCGTAAGAAGAACTCAGAAGAAGTCAGAGTGGGATTAAGTCCCTCTCACACAGCTCCCTATCTGATATTTACACAGTGGGACGTCATGTTGCCTCAAGTTCAAGACATAGGAGAGTTTCATTTTGGCCACAAGAGGGCAGTGGTCGCATCCAAACAGAAAGGCAACGTGAATTCTGAGCATTTCGCGGCAATTGTAGGACAGATTATTCAGGTATTACTTATACAGAAGACTATATCCCCAGGTCAAAATAAATGTTTAGATATTATATAGAACATTCCAAGAGTAAAGATGCATGAACACTACAGTGGAATAACCTCGCAAGATCATCCTGTTCTCGCGAGCTTCAGTTTTACTTCGCCTTGAGATGTGTCCAAGCGCAGACACAGATATAGCATGTTAGGTAAACAGTGGACCAGGTTTCAATAAAACTTACAAGGACAAAGAAACATATAATCAATCATTGTCATGTTTGAGCTGTAGCTCAAGCCTATAATGGCTTGCTGATCCAGAAAGTCACACAATGGGATGAGCTTGTTACCTGTCCATTACCATGGCGTTAAGTAATGGGTTGACCTCCTGGATCCTGTCAATATAAGCCTGCACCACCTCCACACTGCAGACCTATGCGACAAAGACCACATTTAGGCTACGCTCTTCAAATAAGACTAAAGTGGGTGATGGTATAGTCAGTGGATTCAACGCTCTGATTTGTCAAAACAGACCACTGGAAAAATAGAGAAGTGTAATCGCATACTTCGACTATAACACTCGTGTTTCGATTACGCACCTCTCTCTGACGAATCTTCCGGGCAAGCTGCATCGCTGAAACGGTCAGTAACGGGTTGGTGGCGGGAGAAAGTTTACGTTTCTCTGGGCTTCGTAGGGAGAGGAGGCGAAACACACCGAAGAGAAACACAGCTAACCCCCGGAGCACCCATAACCGCAGCCACCCCAGGAGACGCAGTGCCATAACTAACCAGCTCTTCTGCTGCTTCCCTAATTGCCTCGAATGAGTTTCGCTCCGACAGCGGTAGCTTGCTGCTGCACGTCCAAGAATGACCAATGCCTTAAAATAGTTAAGCAATAGACTTTTGCAGGCAGTTCCCCAGACACGGATTAGTCCTACACCTAGTCCGATACTAACATTCGCAGATTATCTCCATTGAAAAAGGTAACATCATTTTTTAAGCATAAACATAATGCAGCCATTTATATCCTAATATGAACGCAGCACACACAGGTCTAGGCAGGTCAGAATCCTTATTATTATTTCCAGGACTACCTATATGCATGACAATCAAAACCCTTTTTGCAATATCTTGCTAAATAACGAACTGATGTTCAAACACGTTTTTGTTAAATTAAGGCCAAGTAGGCTTATTGATCAATAAGAATTCGATCACGTTCTAGTTCGTCTGGTAAAACTTTACAAAAAACGTTAAAGGAAATATTTAAAAAATTATACAGTAACAACACATGACCACAAGATGGCATCATCTGTTTAGCTAGTATATTGCCACGGTCATTGCCGATGTAATGAAAGAAAAAAGTGCATGGCACATCGATGTGTGTGAATCTGAATCCACACCCCTTCTTGAAATCATCTTGCTGTTGGCTGTTTGAATGCATAGTGCGATATTCTGCTCTAATATCAGTATTATGAATACTAAGCTAGCTGGATAGTAGACTAACATTGACATTTGAAATGTGCAAATAAATGACAATTGGGTCTCTTATTTTTATGAACATATGCTTAGACCTCTTTTGAACATTGTTATAACATAAATCCTCCCCCTGAAAAATGTGAGAATAAAATAGTTTATTTTATGCATTCTGGGCGACCCCAGCTTGTCTTTCATGTTAATATGGGGGGTGGGGGGGGGTGGAAGAAATACACTAAAAAACACACTAAAAAATACACTACTAGCCTATTGACTTTTGTTACTGTTACATGTTACATGATTAACATGTCACACATCAGCTTTATTGTACAGGACAGTAGCCTCTTGTCAAATATTAGCTCATTTTGAGCTAGCATCAAATGTAGGCCCACTGTATTGTTAAAGATTAAGCTGTTTTCTTCTGCTTTAAATTGAACAAAATCGTTTTTCACAGAATAAAGATGCAATCATTGATTTTCCGAAAATGCATAGAGAAGTGCTCAACTTGAGCTAGGCCTAAATCTGGGGCATGCTGATAGGCTCATTTCTTATTTTACACAAATATTTGAGAACAAAAAATTGTGTTGCAGGAACATCGGTTTGGGAGGATTTCAGTTATTATTTATATACATTTACAATTTAGGTATGGATATAACTGCAAGGACATTTAACCTCCCAACCTTGACTAAATTCATTCAAAATGCCACCACTAAACGACACACACACACACACACACACAAACTAACTTATCACCTGAAGCAGAAAAAAACAGTTCTTCAGCTCTTAGTCCGTAAAATGAAACTTTGTTTCAACAAAATAAACACGGGCATGTAGAGACAAGATGAGGGAATTTGTGGACGCAGACTATTGACAGTGTTTACGTCCTGTATCAATTCAGGAGAAAGGCGCACACATTACAGAGACGTTGAATTACATATAGACTCAGCTATCGTGGAGAAAGATTGTTGATTTATGAATTCAAAGCAAAAACACCTCTCCCTTCAATGCCGTATAGGATAATCCCTCAGGACCCCATTTACAAAGCCAGGGCTCTCTAGGAACACCAGATTCTTTTTTTCCCAGCGCACACACTCAGAATGGACATCTCAAACCGTCGGGAGATACTCACTGAAGTTTACAAAAAGTGTATGAACTTACAATCGATGACTCCACCTTTAAACTTGTATTTAAGAAATGCATGTCACTAGGTAAAGCCTGCCATCTAAATATGTTTGAATGCTTTTGTAGACACAGGCCTTCAGAGTAACACTATACCGTACACATTACACACACTCTCTCTCTCTCTCTCTCTCTCTCTCTCTCTCTTTTACTTGTTTACACGCACGCACACACACACAACACACCGACAGATACATAGACGTACAAACCAATAGAGCTTAGCTTGGAGGGTTTTCGTATATTGATTTTCATTCTTTCGCTTGCTTGTCTTGTGTCAGCAATGCAACACCGGCTGTAGTAAAAAAAAAAAGAAGAAGAAGGAATTATTCTGACTTTCACAATAGAAGATGATCTGTTTCAACAAGATAGTTAATCGGTATCTTGATATTTTCATAAGATTCCTCAGGCACATATGTCTTCAACCACTAGTGAATTTCAGTTGAGAATATGTAGGTTTGTAGGTTTTAAAATACCAACAATGAATTAAAATGAAAAATGTTGTCATTTTATCACAGCTGTAGGTTACACGCATTGTATTTCATATAACAAGAAGAGAAAGCCGCACCTGGCTAAAGGAATGGTTATTTACTTTACTATTCCCTTTGCTTAGCTGTGTGTGCGTGTGCGCGTGTGTGTGTGTGCGTGCATATGGAGGATAAGATATAGGGTGTATATTTTTGCGTCCATGTGCAACGTGGGTCTGCCCTGCATGTGTAGCCCAGTGCAGTAAAACTAATGCGATGTGACGGAAAGCTAAACAAACTAGGTGCAGCGAAAGAGAATGAAACAGACCACTTACTGTACACTTGTTCTTGCCTCCCCCATGTACCGGCAGGTAGCGTGTGCGTGGTGCATGCACACGTGCATGCCTTCCAACGTGCATGTGTTCAAACATCTGTAAATCGTGCAGCGCGTCATGATATTAAGCCGTGGTCAGCCCCCCTCCCCCTCCCCTCATACCCATCCAGATATCCTCCGCCACCGAGGCTTTCATCACTTACTCACCCCCTCCTTCGGTCCTTGGGGACCCAAGCATGCACGTGAAGCAGCTGGCGCGCTATACACAAGCCAATTAGAGGCCCCCTATGGCCCCCCTGCCCTGGGGAGGGTTGGGGGGGGGGGGGCGGCAAACACGGTGACGGGCAGTGCTAAGCATCGTTAGCTCCCACAAAGGGTCCCTGATGAGGGTGCTGGTCAGGTGGGACACACACAGGTGTCTCTGGACCCGGGTCCACGACTGTTGGGTTGTACTGTGCTCCCTGGAGCTGGTATACTGGGAGGCTTCCACTGGGAGGCTGGCCGACAAGCTTAATCATGCCTGTGCAGTGCACCGTGTTCCACAACAGCCCGAGTCGATATCACTGGAAAGCAGACAAAGTGTTTAGTGTTTAGTTGCATGCGTGGCTTTGGTATAGCAGGATTACTATTGCAACAACACACCAACAGTGGGGTTAAACTAACCTGTCTCACAACATCCTAGCCCATCTCACGTTCCCTATTAGTGGGGAAAACCACCCCAAAAAAAACAAAAATCCACCATTGTAGTTTAGTATACCATCCGCACTCACAACCACGAAAAAACAATTGCATGCAAGCCGTACTTCTGTTGAAAAACATATTATTAAACATGTTATTAAATGAATGTGTAAAAACATACATTAACACATGTTAATAAATATAGTCATGAAACGAAATGAATATACATGTATATAAAATGTAAATCATCGCATGGTCTTATGGGCAATATCGGGGGATCCCGACCACACGTTGCACTATTAATCATGCTCTATGCTACAATACTGCTAATGCAGGGCTTCCTGGGTTTTCATTCATGCACTTCACATTATACAATATTTAAATCATCAGCCAAGAACTAGCGATGCATACGTTTAGATCAAATCCTATGTATTTACCAAAGCAAGGTTGGTATTTTCTGTTAGAATCTTCACAACAAACTCTATTGCTGGGTTTTGTTTTCATTCACTTCCTTTATCTACCATTTTCTATTGCAAAACATTTGTGTTACGAGGAAATGCTGTGTCAAAAGTTTTTCTTCCTTTTTTCTAGATCAGTTTTTATTTTACATCAACATCCATCGCAGGCTGTTGTCGGCACATGTTTGCAAGGCGGCAGATGTGTGCTATTGATTCCACTTTACATTTTAAGCGTGAAGAGCTGACACTCTCAAACCAGAACAAATCAGCACATTCGCCCAATTAGCTCTGCTTTCTAAATCAGCAATATTACAGTTAACCACAGGGTATAGGTCACGCCATGATTATATAGCACCATGACGACATTCATGTGTGTGTAACACATGGGGAACATAAATGTCTGTAGCATATATTTGATTGACATTGCTTTATTTAGCATCCTACAACAATGCAGGCAACATAGAGAAATAGGTAGTATTAAAGATGGAGTCTGGGATACAGGAGAACGATTGTGGATATTATAAAATAAAAAACAACCTTTAGAATCGTCGCACCACACACTGGACACGCATGGCCAATGCCTGGGATAGTGACTGTGAGGAGATGATCACTGAATTTGACCAAACAAAAATGTGTATTACCTTACAATCGCTGAGTCCACCTTTAAGCCAGGCAGGTAGACTGAGAAGATGATGGATTGGGGGTGGGGGGGTGGGGGTGGCAGGGGGTGGAAGGGTATTGGTCAGTGGGGAGTCATGCCCATCACTCAGGAAACGCAAGAGAATCCGGCATGTATGCGTGGTAGGGGTCTTTAAATTGATCCATCGGCCCGCCTTGAGAACAGAGGCGCCGGGCTTGTGTCGGTGCTATTGATTGGCCTGCTGGCAACGGGACTCCAGGAACATCCTTTCACTCTGCATGAGCAATGCTGCTCTCTTTAGGGACCCACGCTCAATAAAACATACCACCAATCACATCCCCCTCTTCCACCAGATACCTTATTATGGGGAAGCGGCAGCATGTGCTATAGCCTGGGGTATCCAGACCCAACATTCCCTCTGTGAACAGGGTCTGGCCACGCTCCATTGGGGAGTGTTAAAGGCAGTGGCGGTCATTCTTGCTAACTTCCAGCTCAAATCTAAACAGTAATGAAATGCATTATGAAGCTAAATGTAGCGTTAGTTGATACCAGCGGTGTTCGCCACTTTATTTATGTTACCATATACTTCTACGCATGGCTGTGTAGAAGTATATGATTATTTAACACGCACATAGAAAGGTAAGCCACCGAAATGTGAAGAGATTTTTACAGTACACCTAAAGTATGGTACAATCTACAGGCCTACATCTACACCTTTAGTATGGTACATACTACAGGCCTACATCTACACCAATAGTATGGTACATACTACAGGTCTACATCTACACATTTAGTATGGTACATACTACAGGCCTACATCTACACCTATAGTATGGTACATACTACAGGTCTACATCTACACATTTAGTATGGTACATCCTACAGGCTTACATCTACACCTATAGTATGGTACATACTACAGGTCTACATCTACACATTTAGTATGGTACATACTACAGGCCTACATCTACACCTTTAGTATGGTACATACTACAGGCCTACATCTACACCTTAAGTGGGGTACATACTACAGGCCTACATCTACACCAATAGTATGGTACATACTACAGGCCTACATCTACACCTATAGTATGGTACATACTACAGGTCTACATCTACACCTTTAGTATGGTACATACTACAGGCCTACATCTACACCTTAAGTGGGGTACATACTACAGGCCTACATCTACACCAATAG
>JAODLL010075051.1:5412-16211 GCA_026546735.1 Forbesichthys agassizii | reverse complement strand
TGTATTTTTCTATCTTTCTCTATATATATATATATATATATATATATATATATATATATATATATGTATATACATGTGTGTGTATATGTATGGTGGAAAATAATATTTTTACAAACAACTTTTTTTATTTTATTTCTGCACCCCATTTCGCATACAGGCCATTTAGCAACATTTTGTGTCTATCCAATTGTCTTATATACAAGTTTGCTTTTGTAGTAAGGGCATACATACATTGCAATGTGCTTTGTCCGAAAGGACAGAACTACTGTAAATTAAAATGCGGAGGAAAGTTAAAAGTGTTTCTTTTATATGACACTTTAAAAATAGCAGTTAAAATAGCCACCTTCTAGAATTTCCACCTCCTTCTAAAATATTTTAATCAAAGTGGCCATGGTCAAGGTTCATAGGCTAGTTTGTTAAGCAACAGTGATTTGAAGAGTAAATATATTTACTTGTCTTTGGCAGAACATTGTATTATATATAGTTTCATTGAGGCTAACAAAAACGTTATAATTTCACTTTTGTTTAGTGACACGGGAACATGCAGTGCAGATTAAGATTCATTTTGTTAACCAAAAAAATACAGATACTTAATGGGCTTGTGTTTTTATGCTTTTATATGACAAGCTGAAAATACCATCAAGTTGACCAACATCCTCTTTTAATTCAAAGGGTTAAAGGCAAAGAACGGTCTCGCACAAAGATCACTTACAGTACATTGGAGGCATGTAGGCCTACGTTCATAAACGAGTGCTTTGTCCAATTGTTTGCTTTGCAAATATGATCTGCGACATTGTACAACCACAGTGGAATGTCCTATAATGAGCTAAAAAACAGACAGTTGCCCAAACTGATTGTTTTATGTATGATAACTTCTTGGCCAAAGTGCATGCTGTGGTTTGTTCTGCAACAGTGGTTCAGAGTATTTTCCAGGGTTGGGCAGGTTACTTTTTAAATGTAATCCATTACAGTTATTAGTTGCCAGACTATAATTATAATCAATAACATACTTTTTGGATTCTTTAAATTTAGTAACATAAATTTAAAGAATCATTCATTAACTGATTAATTTTAAATATTTTTAGATGACTTCATTCCTAAACATTGTTCTTTTGAAATGCCATCCAAAGCAATTTACTTTGTTGGCATGCCAAATCTTTCTATTGTGAGTGACTGTCTATGTTGCTAAGGGGATCAGATTAAAGTAGGACTTTATTTCAATTATTGACGTTTATAAAAAGTTTGAAAAGAGATTGTTTTATACATTTTTCTTTTGTAAACTTCCCTTGTAAATTTGTAGTCCTAGAAGTAATCATCTAATTTAAAAATAAAATACTTGTAATCCGATTCCACTGGTAGCTGTAATGGATTACAGATAGTTTTAAATAAATTACATGTAACTCAGCCCTGACATTTTTTTCGAAGTTGCACAGCCCAATTACATGTAATCAGTTACTTCTCATCCCTGGTGATTTCATATTCATCAGTCCAGCAGTCATCAAGACGATTAATTCCTTCAGCTGCACAGCCTACAACCGTCAATACTGGCACAGTAGTTCTTGTAAAAATGTTATGTGTACTTAACAGCGGTTAGTCATCTCTCTATTACTGTCATTGCTCTGTGTGTGTGTGCGTGTGGGTGTGTGTGTGTGTGTGTGCGTGCGTGTGTGCATGCTTTACAATCAACTGGAAACATCTTGCTGTGGTTTCGTTATACCAGATATAAACTTGGTATTTGTTATGTTTGTAATAATGTTATAAGTTAGTGTGTTCCATTTGTTCACTACCCCCAGGTTAGAGATGCAAGAAGAGAATAGAGCTCTCAATTCATAAAAACATGTAATGGTCATTTGAGCAGCCCAAGGTAGACCTGTTTCTTCACTTATTTCATCCTCCGAGCCTGGCTGCTTTTACAGTGTTGTATCCAATAGGAGGGAAATCGAATGCTTATTAGTTCCACATTCAAACAAACACATACAAAATAAGGTGAATACAAATGCAAATACACATACGCAATATAAAGCAAACGCACTTGCAATCGTGTGACTGTGTCATGTTATGATGGCTGTGGTCAAGAGCATGGAAGAAGCAAGCATGCAAGCATGCTTACAGGCAATGAAGGTTATGAGAAATGCTGCGCAACCAAACTGTGGTGAGGAACCGTCTTCTTTGGGGGCTGCTGTGTCATGATGCCGTGTCTTGATACTGATGTCTATGTGACCCAGATACGAAAGCGGTGGTCTGCTGCCACAGACACCAAATTAGCCCCACGGGGACTCAACGCCAGATGAAGAACTCTGCGCGAATGACCTGCAAAAGCAGCAACAACGTTCAACGCTGACTTTCATTGTTGTTGTTTTATTATAAAGCATCATATCAAGATGCTTACCTTTCTGCCTAAAGGTGTTATATATTTATACATTTAGGGATTTTCTTGTGGTATCTGAATCATGTAGGCTGTCACAGTTCCATGTTCACATGAATTGAGTCACTGTGGAAATGGTCTTAACTTTAAGGACAAAGGGTCCACGACCACACACACACACAACATAAATACTGACAAGGCCATGCTGCAACAGCACTATACTGTATATCAATACATACAAAAAACAAAAAAGTCTAAACTTGAATAGTCATAGGAGCAGGTTTAGGGGGTGTTTCCATCTTTCCATCCAGCCCTTTGAGACTGTAATGTGATTAAGGGCTACTAAACAAACTTGACTTGACTAGTCACCAGTTAGGGTCCTGACATGTTCTGCTGTCCATCTCTGTTTTCTCCCTGTGTTCCAGTCCGTGTTTCCCCAGTGTTCCAGTCCGTGTTTCCCGAGTGTTCCAGTTCGTGTATCTTGTATGCAAGACCTAGTGTGTTCTGTAGTGTTTGTCGAATTAACATTTGATGTCAGCCCTATCTCTTGTCTGCATCTGCCTTTTGTTTGGAAAATACAAACCCTGAACCCAGAAAGCCTGAGTGTCGTGCATTTGGGTCCACCCTCCCTGAGAGCCTGACAGGTCCTGCACTGGAGCTGTTGTGTTGTTGTGCATGCTACTGTTGTATGTGTGCTGTGTGTTGTTGTTGTTGTGTGTGCTGTGTGTGTGTGTGTGTGTACGATGCAGGCGGCCCTAACCTTCCATCTGGTAGCGCTGTGTGACGGACACAGAATCCCAGTCCCAGCAGATGATGCGGTGATGGGGGAGGCCGTGGCCCGTGATCAGCACCCTCTTCTGCTCACTCCACAGCAGAGAACAGATCTGCACTTCGGGAACACACAGACAACACATAAATGTGTGTGGGTCTACAGTATGTATATACTGTATGTGTGTTTATAAATATGTGCATACTGTATATAAACAGTATATAACGTATTTTCCTTTATTTTCCTCAACTGCAGAAGCTAGCAGGTCTATATTAGCAGCAGGCATTGAACACGTGCACAAGACACACACACACACACACACACACACACACCTGTGAGTGTGTGGGGGCAGTGCTGACGCAGGCCTCCGACTGTGTGTCCCATATCCTCAGCTCTCCGTCCTTCCATCCGCCACCGGTGGCAATCATCTGCCTCTGCCATGGACACCAGGCCATGGCCTGCACGCACACACACAAACACACATGACAATCTGCAATCTTATATACAGTATGCACATATTGTAAACGCGTACACGTAGACAATCGGTTGCGTTGCGAAAAGCATTGTTCACAAACATGCAGTGATGGGCAAGCTACATTGAACTACCAGTTACTCTGCGTTAAATTAAGCTTAACTACACTGAAGCTTCCCCAAAAGAAATGTAGCAAACTAAGCTACATGTAACAAAAGTAGATCTTTACATTTAAGATATTTTTTTCCTACATTTTATTGCACCAACATTCAAAAGTGTAAGTCAAACAAACAAAATAAACAGGGCAATTCTGTTGAATTCAACTGTTTATTAAACAATACGCTGTGTCCTCTGCTCTTACTGATCTTTCTATCACGTAAACTCAGTCTTTTCTTTATTCCCCCTCAATCCCCTGTATCAAAGTCTCAGGCATTAGACCAGTGATTGGTAGGCCTACGTCTACTCATCACCGTCATACGGAAGACCTTCTGTCGGCTACACATGTAGCCTAGGTCAGTGTATGTGATGGCATCACATACTGATTCGTAGCAGTTGTATCAGACTTAAGCTTGAGCTGCAGATTCCGAAATGCTTGGGAAAATGTAGCTTCTGTGGACGCTACCGCACTACTTGACCAATGAAAGAGCTTCGCTACTGAAAAGCTATTTGATTCAGAAAACAGCGCCGCTGCCGCCACGCTACTCAGAAATGTAGTTTAACTAGCTACTTGTAGCGACGCAACTGCCCAACACTGCATACATGTCTGTGTACCTTGCGTGTGCTTGGAGGATTTAAAATAGATCCAGTAGGGGGCATAGCAGGGCCGAATCACCCCTGGTCTAAACCCGAGTATTTTGACCTCTGAATTTCCTTAACAAAAATCAACGTCAAAATGTGGAGCGGCGCGGAGACATCATGTAGGTGTTGGTGATCACGGACTAGCTCCGATCCCACAAAGTGGCTTCCTGGATCAACAGTGTGATACTGACAAGTGGTGTGACCCCTTTTAACTAACTGTAACTTTCTTTAACTTTCTACGTACCTAACTTAGTGTATAGCGCGGCATAAGAGAAGAGCTCTGTGATCGAGGCCTAACACATCGCATACGCCACCTTCAACTGACCTTCACAGCGCTAGGCTGTGTCAGCGTGGCAATGGGTGCCTGCGCCCCGGGGCTCCTCGCCACCTCGCCCCGCCACACGTGCAGGAAGCCGCCCGTGGAGCCGCTGGCCAGACGCTCCCCGCCGGGCGACCACCGCAGGCTGCACACGCCCCCCTCCTGGACGGCCCCGCCCACCAGCGGCGAGGGAGCCCGCGGGTCGTGGTGCCGTATGTGTCCCAGGGCGCAGCCGCTGCCGTGGCAACAGGGGGACGAGGTCACTACTCCTGTGCTGCATTAGTGACCTGACTACTCTGTACTAGTGGAGGGATGATGTCACTACTCTGTACTAGTGGAGGAATGATGTCACTACTCTGTACTAGTGGAAGGATGATGTCACTACTCTGTACTAGTGGAGGGATGATGTCACTACTCTGTACTAGTGGAAGGATGATGTCACTACTCTGTACTAGCGGAGAGATGATGTCACTACTGAATGGGAGGATTCCTGATCTAATGTATATTTAACTAGCATCTGGCTCAACTTGTAAATGTGGCCAATACTCATATCAGCCACATAGTATCAGATATACATATACATTACATATACATGTAATTTGTAACGATCAAACTGAATACTTTATCATTGTATAACTTGTGTTTCCACTTGTATCTATCTTTTATTGTTATATTATTTTTTACATATGCTTTTATTATTAGTAGTAATTAGTATTAGTATACATTTAGTATACATTTTTTTGTATTTTTGTATTGTGTTTGTGTGCAGAGTGCATGCCATTTACATTATTTGAAATGTATTTCACACACACACAATCATGCACGCACGCACACAAGCATGCACGCACGCACACAGTACCTGCTGAGTAAGTGTTGCTTCCAGGAAAGAGAGCCCACCCGACACAGATTAGTCTGAAGAGACCTCACTTTACACTTCCTCTCCACATCCCACAGCTGATAACTCAAAGAGAAAGATGTTTGCGACTCACATTAGCAAGCCACAAACCGTAGAATTCGTCAGAGGAGCTATGGGTGTGAGCTAAGTGTAAAACATGATTATCTGTTAAACCAACTCAAACTCGCCCCCTACCTGGATCTCCCCTCTCCTGGTTCCAAGGGCGAGCACTCTGCCGTCGCCGCTGAAGCACACAGACGAGACGGCCTTCTGGCGGTGCCATGCCGGCCCTGAGTGTGCCAGGCTGTTCGACAGAGGTCGTGGCTGAAGGTACCCCTCCACACAGCGTGTCTCTGAGTCCCAGAGGGACACAGAGGAGCCCAGGCCCAGTGCTACCATGCCACCGCGACTGCAGTCGAGAAGATTTGCATCTGCACAGAAAGCCATGAGTGAGAGCGAGAGAGAGAGAGAGAGAGAGAGAGAGCGAGCGAGAGAGAAACAGACTACAGGGGCAACAGTCTGACATTACTGGCCAATAGGTATACACAGCCCTGGCTCTGTAAATGGCACCACACGACACTATCCCAGCTATAGCGATGAGTTTCCAATATGGGACGGAGCTTCTGAAGGAGAAACGTATGGTGTTGAAGGGAGAGGTGTATTGGTTTTGATCAAGTTCAAATATCAACAAGCTTACCCCAGAAAGAAGAATCATCCTTTATTGTGTAAATGTACTAGTATGTGGTTATTGCCCCTTCATTACATTTTGTAGGTTACTTGGCCCCACACACTAAACCACCAAGATAAAAACAATACTGATACTCTGACAACATGCATGTGCTGCTGGTATCTCTATATGGGAATATAATCTTGACCTTAATCTTGTTCTATCTGATCAGTGGCTCAGTGGCTAGAGTGCAGCAACAAATGATCGAAACCGTTGCTGGTTAGAAGCCCACTGTCTCATGCTCAAGTGTTGCGGTGTCTCTGAGCAAGACACTTAACCCTTGCCTGCATTTGTGCTCTATCGCTGCTTGTCTGATTGTTATATTACATTGTAGGCTACTGTATTGCGTTGCATGATAAATAGCCTACATTATCTTACAATAACATGTCCTGTATGTGCTGCCACGGCAACACTGTTACAATGTAAACATGGCCTGTATGTGCTGCCACGGCAACACTGTTACAATGTAAACATGGCCTGTATGTGCTGCCACGGCAACACTGTTACAATGTAAACATGGCCTGTATGTGCTGCTGCCACAGCAACACTGTTACCTACAGTAATCATTCAGCAGTCCTGGTGCTGCCAACTCCGCCTGGCACCGGGGGTTCGTTAGCACTGTGTTCAGATTAGAAAATGGCTGCAGCTCACCACTGACATCATATTGCAAGCCTGTGATATAAAAAATATATATTTAAATGAATAAATAAATAAATAAAGATCCATATTGCATACAATGTTTTCTTTACATTTAATTTTACAGCATTTAGCAGATGCTTTTAACCAAAGTGACTTAACAAAGAGTACATTTGTCAGTAATAGAACGATTGTCGAGAGCAACCAACATTCATTTTCAACAAATGTGTCAATGTACATACATTATCTAACCGTACAATTCTCAGAAATAAATGCTAGAAGCCTAAGTGCCAACAAAGTGCCAATATTGTGTGTAATAGACAGGTATTTTTATAATAAAGGATAGAGGATTATAGAGGGCTTATGTGGAAGTTGTAAAAGGTCAGTGTATAGGTAAAGCTGCCTTTTATTGTCACATACACATACATGTAGGAACCAACTCCTGGTAGAGACCACTAGTGTCAGTGGTCACATGGCACTGACTGGAGAGAGCTAACCTGACTTGTATTTTAGATAGTGACTTGGGTACCATGGTGGCTTTTGTTATTATTATTTGATTATGTATCATGTTAATATGTTACTGTTATGTAAAGTCTATTTGGTGTCCTTTTTAGTTTAGCTTACTTGTCGTACACTGTATAATTAAATCAGTGCTTTGCTGTTTCTCTGCCAACAGAATAGCCCTCTATGTGCACATACCTTCAGAGGAGGGCCTTCCCCCCCTTCCCCCCACACACACACACACAATTGTGTCCTTTTATAAAACTACTCTGATGCAATTCATCCTACTTCCGGGTAGAGAAGTACACACACAATAGCAATAAAATACAAACACAATAACACTAGCTAGATAGCAGTACACACATCTTGCTTATGAATAATTGCTTTGTAATAATACTTATGTGTGTATTTGGAACTGCACCACAGTTCCAATGTCCATGTGCTGAATCTGCCCACACATAGTCCTGCAACACAACGTACGCCAGAAGTACCACACTTTAGAGCGGTGGCCACAAACTGGAAGGTTCTCTGTCATGTCCAACTATGCGTTAGTCATTAAATACGATCACTTTCCGTCACCGTCCTTTTTGACTAATCCAATCTCAACGGCATCACACCACTTATGATAACAGTCACAATGCATTTTAAATATAGTGGGTAGTCATTGTACTTTGTTGAATGTGTGACTGTGGAACGCACTATAATTCTAACCCATTGCATCACCTGTACACACCTGCTCAACGGCATTCCTTGGTTTAGGCCTGACACATGCAGTAGCGCCCCTTGATGTTTTTGACTGCCATGCCGCTTCTGGTGAGGCTAGAAATTATGCAATTGCGTTAGTTTGTCATTGATTGTGCCCATACAGTAGGCCTATGTGTTTGTGTTACAATTGTCAAAATATATATGGGATTTAGACTACAGAAAAACAATATCAGATTTAAAGATGTATTATGTATATAAATATATAGATAAATATATACATATATCATTCTGTGTGTTTGTTTATAAGTTACAAATGGCACAAACATATATTTCTCTCTATTATATAAAATACCTTGAAGATTGTTTTCTGCAGCAGGTTTTGACGTTATATCTTCTGGTGGGGAATCCAACGCCAATCTCTGACGCACGGTATCAAACTCTGGCGAACACTGCCGCCCAGTGGCCAAAGGAGTACTCACAACAGGCCACTCGTCGTTTTGCCTTTGCACAATTCTTCTCCTAAAGCGTTTGTAAGTTATGTGACGCTCGTTGAAAAGACCCTAAAATAAATATACACAAATAAAAAAAGAAATGTTAAGAAATGGGAATTTACATTGAACACGCCGAACTATTCATGTTGATTCCCTTGACTCTCGGTAATTGAAATTTGATCACAAGCAATGGGCTACATCCCTCTATTTCTGTTACGCCCAGGATAAGTAGGCGAACGTCTCCAGTAGTGACGAAGTGAACGGAAGAGGTTTTCTTCTCGCCCCTCCACAATGGAGACCTTAGGGGGCTACCCTACGAAATCCTCAAACCCAAAAGTAAAAATGTTCACGGCTCTTTTCAGTATGACAGTTGGCGTGGGTTGTTTATTACTTCTGCAAACACAACTAGTAAAGCCGAGGAAACCAACGGATTTTTATACTTTTCAGGTCAAAGATGCAAAGGGAAGAACTCTTTCCTTAGAGAAGTACCGTGGAAAAGTAAGTGCCTAAACAATGTTCTTATACGAACTTAAGAAAAGGGTTGACCAACAGTTTTATGTTCAAAGCCTAAGTGAATCGCATGTCAAATTTTTACTCAGTTATGTTTCTTCTGCACAGGCATCTTTAGTTGTAAACGTGGCGAGCTACAGTGAACAGTCAGAGATGAACTATCGTTCGCTGCAAGAGCTCCACCGAGAGTTGGGAACGTCCCACTTCAATGTTCTTGCGTTTCCCTGTGGCCAGTTTGGGGACACCGAACGAGGCACCAGCCGAGAATGCGAAGTATTCGCAAAATCTACTTATGGCGTCACTTTCCCCTTCTTCAGCAAAATCAAAATAATGGGATCTGAAGCTGAACCCGCCTTCAAATTTCTCACAGGTCTGTAGAGAGTGGCCCAGCGCAGAAACCTATTCCAAAAGGTAGCCGGTGCATTCCAGTGCGATAGCGCCCCCAGAATCCCATATGTATAGGCTAATGCTGAGGGGTAGATACTATGACAACTATCCTATATATGACATATACAACATATTATTTTGCAGATTCTGTCCAGAAAACTCCAAAGTGGAACTTCTGGAAATTTTTAGTGAACCCAGAGGGGAAAGTGGTTCGGTTCTGGCGAGCCGAGGAGCCCATGGAGAGCGTGCGTCAGGAGGCGTCGGCGCTGGTACGAGATATTATTATAAAGAAAAAAGGGGAGCTCTGACGGTTGGCTTGAGTATTACTGCAGACTGGAAACGTCTCTGTGTTTGCTTCTGCAAAGGAGATCACTAGAGCATAGATGGCGTGTGTGAATACCTGCAAGTGTGTGTTTGCATTTGTGTGAGTTTGTGCGTAAGTGCGCGCGCGTGTGTGTGTGTGTGTGTTTGTGTGTGCGCGGATGAATGCCTGATACGACATGGCATTAATGATTATGTACTTATTTGAGGGTTTGCATTACTACATGCATGTGTGTGTGTATGTGTGTGTCAAATAGACTTCACTCATGTGTCTATACTCTTACAACCACTGTTTACATTAAACTGTGTGTGAGGTTATTTGTTTTATTGTAGCCTGATTGAACACATTGAGCCTTTATGTACATGTTGACCAACCTGAAATTCAATAAATATGTTGTGAAATATTTACAGTGCCTGCTTAACTGGGGCATTTAAATGTTGACTGTGACTAAGACCAGTGAGACGTTAAATCAGATGCCTTGATATGGAAGTATGTGTAGCTGCTGAATATAGCAGCCAGCTAACACAACACTGCCTCATCACAACACAGAACAATGAGACCGAAGGAGATACATAGTATTATAGTGCCACACTGCAGCTCATCGTTTATGTTGAAAACAAAATGGCACCTGTCGAAAACCCAAATTATTGTTTTTGTCACTGTCTTGAATGGACGCATATGTACCTTTAACAAAGGCCAAGAAGGAGTAGGGGTAGCCATTTTGCAAGTTCACGATGATAGGAATCAAACCCCGCACCTTTTTGCTAGCAACTAGGCTATCCTTCCCCTTGTAGGCCATCTTTAACTTTGAGAATTACAAATATTTATATTTGTAATTTGTATATTCTATATTTTTATTTACATATTTTTGAACATATTATTTATTTTGTTTCCACATATTT
>JAODLL010075040.1:5552-16211 GCA_026546735.1 Forbesichthys agassizii | reverse complement strand
AGCGACCTCGCCACTTCTTAGCACTCCTAATGAAGTCCTGCACTTACTTCTCATGCTCTTATCTCACTATTTAATTAAATTTAAAAAAGTAAAAAAATGTAGCTAGGACATTACTTTTTGCACTTTACTAGCTAGGCCATTACCTGTTGCACTTTACTAGCCAACTACCTGTTGCACCTTGTTTAACTATTTGGTAATAGGTATAATGACATTATGTTGCATTTGTTCTAATTTAAATATTGTTTGCTTATAATTGCTGGTATACATCCTGTCAAACTACTGAGAAATGTACTACATGTAAGTCGCTTTAGACAAAAGCATCTGCCAAATGCCGTAAATGTAAATGTAGAAAAGGTGTAGGCCTCCATTTGGCATATTCTATTCTAGTTAAACTATTGCACCAATCTTTTGATATCCATATGACCTTTGATATGGTTACATTTATTGCCAATTTATCAACAGTTATGTATCAGGTGACATTTGATTAATGGGAGATGGTTTGTATTAGTATCCTGACATGCCAGAGGTATTGTTGTCACAAGTCCGTCTGTGGACATTGAAACTGTTTGTGAATGGCTGTACTTTTAAAATAATACTTGGCAGTTGATTGGATGAACCATCTGGTTGTTTTCGCTGTGGACAACATGGTCGACACACCTAAACCACGCCCGTATAGCTATAAACACGACACTGATTGGAAAGTTCAGTTGATACTCGGACACATTAAAAATTATTCCGAGGCTTTCCAGGCTGATTCGCACGGCGAAATAAAACTGAAGCTCGCGACACCATCCTGATCGACCCCTATCTGCCAATGGGGCAAGCCAATTTTACTAGACTAGAACTAGGATTCTTAAAACTAGCATAAAAGTCTAGCCACCGAATGATAGAAATGAGCCTTAAAATGTGAATTTAGTATTTTATCAGACACATTAATCCATAGCATACAATTATTAATTAGGTAACGGTGAAGAAGCTACTTTACAGTTAGGTCAATTTCATACAATACAATCAGATCACTAGACTATGTTGCAACGTGATAGTCTGACAGAATACAACAATTAATACCACAGATGACTTAACACATTTTTAAATTGAGATCTTGTGTCTGAGGAGTGTCATTCTTCAAAAAAGAAAACAGTCTCCTCTGCTGGGATATTATGAAAGCCATCTTTGTAGCTTGTTATTAGTTCAATCCAGCTCTATATTAGCTGGAATGTCTTGATAAAACACACTAAAATTAGATGAATTTTCTAATCCAAAATATGCTTGACAGGAAAATATTTCTTTTTCGACCAAAAATAAATCTAAAATCCCAGAAACAAGGTTTTTTTTACTTTCTTGAAATCCTTTTTTTGCTGTTTGATACTTCTTGGTACGCACAGCCCTCTACCATTTAAACGTTCATCAGTGACTTTTCCACAATGGAGAGTCGTGTTAAAGGTGGAGTCCGCAATTGTAAGATAATACACTTTATTTTACTTGAATTGTTTTCTTACATATTAATAACAACATTCACGGTCCGCAAGCTGCTTGTTGGTGAGTTCACACTGCCATGGGTCTGTAGATGCTATTGGGAACACAAAGAAAGTGGTGCAGACCGCACCACACAACACTGTCCAGCATCGGTAATGCGTGACCTCCGTGAATGCATGTACAATTTGGAGGGCGGAGCTTCTGAGGGAGCACACTATAGCAATGTACTCTATGAAGGGTGTCAGAAAATATTGATACACCCAAATATCGCAATATTGCGTTGCGCGATACTTATCCATTCTCTAAAACACTATCGATTGAAAAGCTTCATTTATTTCTAAAACCTCTAAAGTGAGGAAAGACGTTTGTTACCAGATTTAGCTTAAAGCTCATTTGCAGTCCCTGAGCAGGTTTACATAGTAAGTGTTAGTTATTTTTTGCAGCGGCACCACACATTAGCATGCTATGACAGTTTACCACAAAGTAAAAATTGCAAGATATTGCCCTGCTTACAGACAGTATAGTAATATATCGAATTATGGCCCCTGTATTGTGATACCAGATGCCAGATATTCTTACACAACCCTAGTCTCTAGAGTGCTCCTTCAAAAGCTCCGTGCCACACATTGGAAACACATTGTGAAGGCTTTTGTTGTTGTGTGGTCTGCACCACTGTGTGTGTTCATATTTATGAAGCCAGGACTGTGTAGAAATAACAGGCTACCGCATAATATTTTCAGCACGCACTGAGAAAAATAAGAGGTGATATTTGGTGGTAGCTTGGTGTAACCAGACCATATATCATTTTGTGAATATAGTCTGGCCATATTCACTTTGTGAATATAGTCTCCAAATAGAGTGAATACATAACAAATAATGAATGTGAATGAATAATAAAATAATTAATCATTAATAAAGTCTCCATTTGGAAATCATTGCCTCATACTGGGCATAGACCGCTCGTTAATATTGAATTAACCATTGTACAGCGTTTGACCTATCTGCGTTACTATAACAGTTTTGATAGCATTATCTAGCTCTACGACCACTTTCAAACATGCTTAACTTCGACGTCATCTCACAAACCCACCCTTAATTGGTCCAGCAGGGTGGCTGTGAAAACGCTATTGTGAACAGACTACAATCACATGGTGCGTTCAATGAACTGAACGTTCAATTAAACTAGCCTTTTCACTAAACAACACGTTTCCTTGAAAACGTTTGAAACATTTTTGTGAGATCGTCTGTCCCCCTCGGGATATCTCGATCTCCCACGCAGAGAGTGCCAGCTCTGCAAGGCGAGTCAAACCCCAAGGGTTCTAGCCTGCGTCGCCAGAGCGTCTTATGAGGTGTCGGAGAGTTAAGATTAACTTCACTGCACAGCTACCTGCTGGCCACCGTTACACTTAAACTACTTTCAAATAAGTTTGCTGCATTTAATGTGCGTGGCAGAGGCGGGTGTTGCTCAGTGACGTGTAAAAAGTCTCACAGCATGTTTGCGTGGATGTTTTACTATTTGTGAGTCCAATCATTTAGTACCAGTAGACGTAAATGTTGATGTTATTACACCCTTTCAACCTAAATGTATGCCGCCTCATTCTGGTATGAAATGCATGAAAATGTAAAGTAAAGAATATGTTGACGCAAACATTACGTACATATCCTTCTATGTTATAAAAAACATAGCTATACACCGACAGTTCTGAAGCCATGCTGGTTTTACCATCATCTTGTGCAGGTAGGCTACTGCTGAAACACAACAAACAATCCAAAACAGTAAAACCACAAACGATCGCTTTGTTGTTGTTATAGTCATGTGAAGGTTGACTCAACTCCTGCTGTTACAAAACAGAAAATAAACTCAATTGTACAACCAAATGGAATGTTTCCCAGAAAAAAATTAAAAACCTAGTACTCCTCTCCTTCCTCATCGCCGACACGGTCGGTGCCTGTTTTGTAACTGCTGTTACAAAACAGGCCAATGCCGTTTGCGTTCATTGAACGTGTAGCAAACGTTCCATCATCCTGAACGCAGTGAAAAAAAGCTGAGAGCCATTAGCTCTCAGCTAGTCGGGTGGGGCGAGGCCAGATATTTGGTGAATTTGACAAAAAGTATCTCACAATCGCTAGGCTATAACTTTGTTGGGGAGTAGAGATGCATGCCAACCACTGACACCAACAGGTGTGAAATGGTTCAAGCACTCAAGAGTTTCAATCACAGGGCACACATCGTGGAGTCAACCTTTAATATGAGCTGTATGTATGACAGTGTCACTCAGCAGTAGCCTACGGTTAAGTCTCCCAGGCATAATCTGCGATAGCAAACATAATATGTAAATAGAGAGAATGATTATATAACATTTAACACATAGGTTATCGACAACCGTGGTTGTCGACATCCAGATCAAGTGCCAATTTAAGTAAATATAGAGGCCTACTGAGTTTCAATCTTTTTCTACACTTTCGCTGTCGCAACAGTGAGTGTACGATAACAAGTAAAGGCCATCAAACATTGCTATAATTCGTAAATGAGCCTACTGTCTCTCTTTACACTAGAAAGTTATATTCATTGCCTCATTGCGAACTCACTTACCTGGCATCAGATCCACTCGAAAATAATCATGAGATTGTTATGTTGGTTGGTACTGAGTATACCAGTAAAGCTATTTCAGATGATAACTGAATATACAGCTATAGTCCCGTTGATGCTTCACTTCGCGTCATTAGTGAAAGGACACAGGAGACTGCCTTCCATTCTAGTCAATAGAATGGAGGCGAGGCAGGAAGGTAGAAAAGCATTGTGCAATTTCTTTTATTTTGCTCTTTTAAGTAGCCAAGAGCGCCCTCTAGTGATTGTTTGGTTTAAGGCTAAATAAAGTAATTTCTAATTATATTCAGGCTACATTATTAAAAACGGTTGAGATTAGAGTTCGTCGTACGAGGAAAATAATTGTTATCCACCGTAATGAGACATCACACGGAGCACCGTAGAAAACAAACAATGTCAAGTCAAATCAATTTTTATTTATATAGCCCTTAATCACATTGCAGTCTCAAAGGGCTTTACAACCTACATTTCACACGGAAACAAATACCCCCCTAACCTGCTCCTCTCCCAATGTGTATAACTTGTTGTTTAGTATGAAGTGCAGTTAGGCATACAAATCTTGCATACTAGTCTGATGACTCACGATGACAATGTCAAACTAGACGTTTCAGAATAAAACTGAAACCATGGCAAGGTGGAGGTATTCAGACAGAAAGTATAATTTTAAGTGATATCCAAAGTATCTTTAAAACCAAATTTTAACAAGTTTGAATATGTAATACATTAAAGTACATATCCATGAAGTTATAAATCTGCGTCCACTATATACATATCTTTTAATTTTCAACCTAATGAAATCTTTTAATTTGTTTCCACACTGATTAAAATTTCCTTAAAATGTAAACAAATTGGGTTAGGCAAATCTTCAATCAACCTATGCAATTACTTGTAGACTATAAAATGTTAATAAAAAATAAGATTATGGCACAAAGTCTGAAATCGACTTAATAGATTGATATGGAAGGAAGGGAGAGAAAATAGAAAGATAAGGGGTGAAAAACAGATAGGAATGAGGCAGGAGAGCAGTATGTAAAGAGAGATAGCGGATCTGAATGTAGTATGTTTGGTAGCAGCTAGGGGAAATATGGCAAATATAAAGTTTGAAATACTTTTTATGCATGCACGTATGCTATCCATCTATCCACATACACACACTTCTGTTAGAAGATTCCTCTCTCAAATACCAAATAACAGTTTAGGGATTAGAATTAGTGAGTATACCGTCATTCATGGGCGCAGAGAAATGGTCTATAAAACATGTCTCCTTTATTGCTTAAAGAATACACCTTTGTAGTAGCCAAGTCAATGTATATAACAACAAAGTTATTTATCTTTACACCAAGAATTCACCACAGTCACAATGCAAAGTGTTTGATACTACACCGGGGCAAAAAACTAATTCAACCGGGATATCAAGCATTGTATCGGTTAATTCCTAACGTTGGCTGTGATGCAATCTACATCACATAGCACCTACACCTTAAGATAGTCACAAACCTGGGGGCGTTTGTGTGTCTTTGGTTCTATGAGTCAAAATTATTTAGATTTTAAATGTGCAGTTCATTTGCAATACTGAGGTGGAAATTAAAGAACATTTCATCAACAGTTTCAGTTAAAATAAAACATGGACTATTTTCTATTTAACAAAAATTCAAATACATATTCACAACCCCCTTTGAAAATCCTCCAATAAACAAACAAAAAAAACAACAGTGGGGGTAAAAGAAACATTATGTCTAAAGTTTCTGTAAAAAAAAGCAGACTTTTGCTGAACAACCAACTAGAACAAATACCAAGATTAATCTTAAGAAACGACACGACACTTTGTCGTCACAGCCAATAACACCGTCATGGTGCTAGCCGCTCGGTGTCGTTTAAATCAACTCACCTCCAGAGCCATGTGGAAAAGAGTTGCATCAACACCGTTCACTCACACGTTTTTTATTTTTCGCAGGTGGATCGTGAAACCTCAAAACTGTTCTTAGAAGTTAGCCGCAAATACTATACACGTGCCCTATAAATTATAGTGTGAATGTAAATCGATGCATTTATGGACTATTGTTACCAAAAACAATTGCAGCTATACATCTGTATAAATCGATTCAAAATGCCAATGAAGCACTTCCCTGAACGGTTTTGCATCTACATGAACCATGTGAATATTTCTAACCTCCTTTGGAACCTCTCTCTACATGGCTCTGTCCCCGCTATAGCTACCAAAAATATTATAACAACAATATTAATAATAAATCACTCGCATTAACACAACTTCAGGACAAAATAATAAAATGGAAATAAGGGGGGGAGGGGGGGGGGGGGGGGGGATGGATTAAACAAACGTCACAAACAGCATCTTACTCCAAAAATCTGCATTCGGCTCCCCTATGAGCAGCCAGCCACTGACGAATTCCCGACACCCGCCCACGCCCCACAACTTCCGATGCTCAGACCGATGTTGTGTAAATAGAAGAGATGGGGGGGGGCTATAACATCATCTCAGAGTCCTGCCAACCGGCCATGCAGGAAGGAAGGTAGGTATTGGCGTCCAATGGGATTTGGGTTCAGTGGTGCCCTCGCCTGGGTCGTTGTCGCGTCACATATCGTCGTCCTCGTCTTCATCCTGGGAGGAGCCGGCCTGATGGGCGGAGCCGGCGGACGCCGCCGCCTCCATCTGGGCCTGCTGTGCGGCCTGCTGCATCTGCAGCCACTCCTGCTGGGCCAGCTCTGCCTGCTGCTGCCGCGCCTGCAACACACACACACACACACACAGGTCATGCCTTTACTGGCCACTAGGGGGCAGCTCTGCCTGCTGCTGCCGCGCCTGCAACACACACACACACAACACGGTCATGCCTTTACTGGCCACTAGGGGGCAGCTCCGCCTGTTGCTGCCGCCGGGCCTACAACACACACACACACGGTCATGCCTTTAATGGCCACTAGGGGGCAGCTCTGCCTGCTGCTGCCGCGCCTACAGCAACACACATTTAGAAGAGGGGGGTGGCCTGCCTGTACTGGCCACCAGGGGCAGAGCGGTGATGAGATGGGCATGCAACACAATGGGTCCCTGTGGCAACGCAAAGCAACACACAGACATGGTTAGAACCATTGAGTATATCTGACTTCTGTTGACGCAACTTTCTTCAACATGGCTCTGGGTTAGACTAGCAAGCAACAGAAGTGGTTAGAAGAGGGGTGATTTGCATTTAATTTAGAATTATTCTCTCGGCAAAGTTAACTGAAAGCTTGCGAGACCATCCAGATCTTGCGAGCTTTCAGTTTCACTTTGCTGGGAGAATAATTCTGGAGAGTTTGGAAAGGAAATCGAGTTGATTCAGGCCGGTAAACCCTGTGTGTTGCCTATCAGTGTTGTAGTTTAGCTACGGGTGTGTTTTAGGTGTCATGTAGGCGACCTGGAAAAAACTTGAGTCGAAAAAGCCTAGAGATAATACAATATAGCATCTGGTTTATTATAATTTATTAGATGAGCAAATGCTTTCTAAATGGAAAATATGTTTTCTCTCGATGTTTCTACTGCAAGAGTGGATAAGAGAAGAAAAAAAAACTTTGCATGTGACTGGACAAACGTCCAGTCACATGCAAAGTTTTTTTTGGAAAGCGCCTGCCCTCTTGAGTCTGTTTTAATGGATGGCTCCCCAGATGGATGTGTTCAACAGACAGATATTTGGTCTTGTCAGGTTACATTTATTTGCCACTAGGATGTAAATGTCACTCATTGCCAAGTCTCTGGATAAAGGCTTCCTCTAAAATACCTTTTTAGAGGAAGCCTCTAAAAATTAATTAATTGTAAATTCCCATGAAAACGTTGCTGTATACGTTACCCTTATTAAGCAACCAGGAAAATGCTTTGTTGTAAGTTTCAGGGGGAAAAAAAACAATGCAAGGAAATCTCATTCACAAATGTTACCTTGGCAAATAATTCCTGCTGTTGCCTGAGAAGCTCTTCCTCTGGTATGCCAAGATTCTCAAGGCGGGAGCTCGCCTTCCTTCTTTTTAGAGCAACAGTTTTACACTCCTGCAGGACATCTTTCACTTCAGTGATGTATGAAGCAAACCCAAGGCTCTCAAGTGCTAAAAAACAAAAGGGTTAACTGTCAAAAACAGTGTTTGAAGAACATACCACACAAGTCCAGAAGATAAAGCATTGAAGCTGGGTCTCGCATCAACACGCTGTACTCACCATTGATAACGTGTTCAGGGGATATCGTTTTCTTTTCTGACTTGTTGCAAATTTCATTGGCCTCTGACGAGATGAGGTGTATGAACTCTGTACAACAGTTTACCACCAACTCTCTTGCGTCGTTTGCCACTCGTACATTAGGAAGTGTTTCCTTTATCATCTTGTTAATAGCTGCCCTGGGAATAGTCAGGTCGTCATCGTTTCCAGAAGACGAAGCCATAGTGGCAGGACAATAAAAGAATAACCTAAGTGCAGATTCAAATACGAAATAAAATGACAGGGGTCCTTTGTCTGTTCCACAGAGCAATATATATATATATATATCGGTAAATTCCCAAACGCTAGCACAAAGTGCAAATGCTAGTGTTTAGCGTCAGCCGTATTCTAGTTAACGCTATCTGGCTAGCTAGCATCAACTATTAAAAATAACATTAGGCAGTGCAATCCGCATATATCACTACGCGTAATGTATCGAAATGCCCCATGTACATTAATGCTGAAATGTCATTACAAGAAGCTGGTGGTGTAGGGAAGGCGACACGGGAAGAAACGGCTAAGATATATCTAGCTAACTAGCATGCTAGCTAGAAGCTGTTGTCGCTGACGAGTTGAAGCTGAAGTGGCCAGCATGGCTAGCAAACTGTTAATAAAACCTCCCTCGCGGCATTATGGTATATTCAAGGAGCAAATGTGCCTATAGGAACAAGTCCCCTAAATGATTAATATAGTAAAAAATAATAATAACGTGTCATCAAAGATCAGTAATACATTCATAGTTTATAACGTAATCCCTTCAGATCAGCACCCAGATACACTGGATCTTCTTCTATGAGGGCGGCTCACAACCAACGGGCACATGTGCATATCGCCACCTACTGTACTGGAGTGTCTATCCTCAGGGCTTTAGTCTAGTAGACTAGGGGTACTTTAGCCTACATATTTACAATATATTTAAAATAAAAAAATAATTAAATTACTATTTATATTTTGCGAGCTAATCCCGTATCTCTAAAGATAATATATACGACATTTAAACAATTGGGTTGTTTTGAGATGCTGGTGCCGTTATTGTTAAGTGCAATTATTAAAGGTCGTCATTGTCCTAATGTCCTAATGCTGCAAAACATTGCAGGTCGGAAGACGATAACTATCTATAATCTACGGTACTATTTAAAGCTCTTTTCACACATTGTTCTGGTAGATTACCTGCATTACCGTGCTGCCACGGCTAGTGATTTTCTCTATTCAGACACTTGCAGCTCCAATCAGGGACATTTGCCTCTTGTGCCTGTTCATAATACATCCATGGTTCATACAGGTTCATACAATACAGTCCAGCAGAGGGCGGTAGCAAATGCAACACTTTGTGGATGCTGCTAAGCGCCATAAACAAATAAAGGTTTTCTGAACACTTCAGTTTAGTTTACTTTTTGATTGCTTCGCGCAATTTGTGTTTTTACATAAAATATATGAAGCACAGAGTCCTATTTTACAATATTTTTAGCTAGCCTATATTCTTGCTAAACTATGTGAATTTGCTATCTTTACAACTAGTATACAAAAGGTATTTGTGTTATAACCAAGCATATTTTTTTTTACAGTAAATCTATTAATTAAAGAAATATTGTGAAATAATAATCATAATGTATCCTCTTAGTTCGTTCAACTTTTATTATGATCTGTTGTCAAGCCTGAACCGCTGCAAATGAACATATATGTGCCATGCTATATGTGTCAGACATGATTTGCATTTGGCACTCAGCAATATATAATAACTTGTTGATTTGATACATTTTGTATAGTGTTTTAGAAAAAATAAACCACTCCTATATTACTGTTTGTGTTTAATCAAATACACAGTACGTACAGAAACTGTTGATAGAGGTCTAACATATGTATCTACTGAAAACATCCAAATATATATTCCTATATACTGTATATTCCTTTGTATCCCATATTAATTTAGATGTAACTTTTACTGTCTATCTACTGAAAACATCCAAATATATATTCCTATATACTGTATATTTATATCCCATTTTAATTTAAATGTAACTTTTACTGTAAGAGTCACATTTGTCTTCAGATCTAGTTGACTGCCAGGCACAACCACTGAAAACACGTGGAAATAAACAATTACAAACAAGGAATCTCCAAGGACATGATACAATATGGACCAGATGTTACGAACCTGCTCAATATCCAGCTCAATCTTCCCGGTGTGAGCCACGTCAAGAGTCTTATACATTTCTGGTTGACACAAAAACACAAGGCACTGGTAAACAGTATAAACACAACATCCACGTCGAGAGTCTTATACATTTCTGGTTGACACAAAAACACAAGGCACTGGTAAACAGTATAAACACAACAT
>JAODLL010075029.1:0-16213 GCA_026546735.1 Forbesichthys agassizii | reverse complement strand
TGTGTGTGTGTGTGTGTGTGTGTGTGTGTGTGTGTGTGTGTGTGTGTGTGTGTGTGTGTGTGTGTGTGCGCGCGCTTCCAGTTGAAGGAGATGTTCCCGATCTTCCGTCTCGCCCTGCCCCCCAAGCGGTGGTTCAAAGACAACTACGACACAGACTTCCTGGAGGAACGGCAGCTGGGCCTACAGGCCTTCCTGCAGAACCTGGTCGCACACAAGGACATAGCCAACTGGTGTGTGTGTGTGCCTTTTTTTTTTTTATAGGTCAATGGTGTGTTGTGTGTGTGTTTGAGATATATATTTGTGTCTTTGTGTTTGAGCTAAGCTATATGTGTGTGTGTGCTAAACTATATGTGTATGTGTGTTGGAGATAAGCTATATATCTGAGTGAGTGTGTGTTGGAGATCAGCTATATATCTGAGCGTGTGTGTGTGTGTGTGTGTGTTTGAGCTAAGCTATATATCTGTGTGTTTGTGTTTGAGCTAAGCTATATGTGTGTGTGTGCTAAACTATATGTGTGTGTGTGTGTTGGAGATAAGCTATATATATATTTGTGTGTGTGTGTTTGAGCTAAGCTATATATCTGTGTGTGTGTAAGCTAACAGCAGTCTTTCTCTGACAGTATGGCGGTCAGAGAGTTCCTGTGCTTGGACGACCCACCTGGCCCGTTTGACAGCCTGGAAGAGAGCAGGGTGAGGGGGTGTGGGGGTGTGTCGGTTAGTGTGTGTGTGTGTGTGTGTGCATATAAATGTTATAACACTCTTCCCCTCTCCTCTCCTCTCCTCCCCTCTCCTCCTCGCCAGGCGTTCTGTGAGACCCTGGAGGAGAGTAACTACCGTCTGCAGAAGGAGCTGTCGGAGAAGCAGAAGGAGATAACTTATCTGAAGAGGAAGCTGGAGGACAAAGAGCAAACCATCCAGCGACTTGAGAGGCACATAAAGTCAGCACGCACACACGCACGCACGCACGCACGCACGCACGCACGCACGCACACACAAAGATATATAGCTTAGCTCAAACACGCACGCACACAAAGATATATAGCTTAGCTCAAACACACACACACACACACACAAATATATATATAGCTTAGCTCAAACACGCACGCACGCACGCACGCACACACACACACAAAGATATATAGCTTAGCTCAAACACGCACGCACACACACACACACACACACACAAAGATATATAGCTTAGCTCAAACATGCACGCACACACACACAAATATATATATAGCTTAGCTCAAACATGCACGCACACACACACACACACACAAATATATATATATAGCTTAGCTCAAACACGCACACACACACACACACACACACACACACACACGGAGGGATTGTGATGTAATTTTCTGCTCACGGTGAATTTACGTAACCTGACAGGCCAGATATCTGTGTCTGTTAAGACACGTCCATCTGGGGAGCTTCTTCAAGAGGAGCTGTCCATTGAAACTGTTTCAAGAGGGCAGGCGCTTTCAAAAAGTACTTGTCCATGTGGTTGGACGAACCTGAGAACCAGTTGCTATCCACTCTTGCAGGAGAAAAGTAGGGAGAAAAATGTAAACATATTCTCCATTGAGAAAAGCCTTTTCTCTTCTAATAAAATAGTTGTTTTTATGTCGCGGCGAAGTCAACCTGAAGCTCGTGAGACCACCCTGATCTCACGAGGCTAGCATCATCACCATCTTTTAATAGAAATGCCATATACTGCATATAGGAACTTTTTTTATATCTCAACATTGAGTAGTAATCGTGGTTACAATGGTAATCATCTGCCCCCTAGTGGTGAGTGCATGAGTCCCGAGTCTCCCTGTGGCCTGTCGGCTCAAGGCAGTGACACCAGCACCGATGCAGACGTGGAGTCCTCCGCTCCTGAGGCCGACCAGGACATGCCTGAAGAGGACGGGTAACGCACGCACACACACACACACACATGTGCGGCGCGCAGGCGCGCACACACACACACACCCCTCTTGCTGCTAACAAGTGCTAATGTCTCACGGGCTTGAGCCTCAAGGTGGCGCCATGCTGCCTGTATAGAAGTATAATCAGGCCTGTGGGCGCTTGTCTGGGACGTCTCCCGGACGGAGAGACTATAGAAGAGGCAGGCAGATCGCTTAGAGAATTGTGAATGGAACTCTATGGGTGAGATCCGTAGGTTTGTGGCATTAAGATGAGTCGACGTTTAGGTGATAGCACTGGACATGATCCCCTAACATATTCTTGAATCTAAATGCAGGCCAACTCAATTGTAGTCTTGTTATACAACATTGTAACAAGTGAGTCATACTTCACACATATGGTTATTATTGTGGTTGATGTTGTATCATTTCACTTGACTACATGGCAGTGATGTTATTTTCCTCCCTGTGATGTCCCCCCCCCCTCTCCCATGCTCCACAGCTGTGCCGCCCCAGTTTGATATCAGAGCCCAGTAACGTACGAGGTACACTCGACCACATTCTCCCTCTGCAGGCTCAGCCTCTCTGTCTTCTCCGACACCTTCTTCCCCTGTTGTGCGTCCCACTAACCTGACAACGGCAGATATGTGTCCGTTAGACACGTCCACCTGGGGAGCCGTGTCCATCGAAACTGATTTCAGAAAAGGGCAGGAGCTTTCAAAACAATAGAGCCAGGTGATTGGATCAACCTGTAGAACCAGCAGAGCTTGTTAAATCCACACTTGCAGTAGAAAAGTCCTGAGAAGAGTGAAAATATATTTGCATTTGAGAAAAGCCTTTGCCCTTCTAATAAATTCTAATAAAAAATGATGCTATATTGCATCACCTACATTAACCACTGTAGGACCCGCCATTGTTGTTAACCAGTTGTTTTCAAGTTGTCTTTGTCACACCTAAACCACGCCCGTAGTTAACTGTAAAACCCTGATTGGCCACACACTTGGTGTACCGGACTGAAACAACAGTTTCCGAGCTCTCCAGACTGATTCTCGAGGCGGAGTCGAAGCTCACCAGATCAGGATGGTCTCTCGAGGCTATCGTCCCACTGCATGTGAGCTGTGTCTTGCGGAGAGTACGTCCGTGCTGCCGAGGTTGGGGTTGACTCCGTTTCGCCTCAGCCATTTAAGGAAATACACATTTCCGTTTGTGTGTTACGTGTACACACAGCACAAACATACTGTAGTCTACATGTGGCTATAACTGAAATTGGGGCTCTACAGTATATAGCATCAAGCAGGAAATGTGTCCTGGTCTCATTGTGGGCCCCCTGAAAATAATGATTTGTCCCCAACCCCGATCTGCAGTGCTTTCTCTCTCCACCGCCTGTTGGTCTCGCCATGTCTGGCTAACACTCTCCCAAGGGTGGGTGTGGATGTGTGGGGTATACGGTAGCAGCTTTCCTGGCTTTCCTGTGGCTGACACGGTTCTGTGGCTTTAAGCTTTAGGGGTCACGTAGCACGTGGGCAACAGAGCGCTCCAGATGCATCTTGGCATAACCAAAAGCCGTCCTTCGAACACATTTGCCGACGTCAAAGTCAATTGTGTTGCATTTCACTTTCTGGTCCTCACGATGTCCTCCACCCTCCCTATGTCGCTGGACTCCTGCTGTACCTGTCTGTACAGCGGCATACGGTAGGACGACAACATCTGTCTGGTAACATGTTCTGGTCAGCCGCCATACGCCGTTCTGTGTGTGGTCTCCATGGGTGTTGTCCCGCTGTTTCTCTCTCTCTCTCTCGCCTCTGCTGTTTGTTGGACGCCCGAACGAGAGGCATTCTATTCTACCTAACCGTGTCTCTGATGATGGTTTCCTGTCTCACTGTCTCTCTCTCTCCCTCTCTTTCTCTCTTCTCTCTCTCTCTCCCCTAACTCTCTCCTCTCCCTCTCTCTTTCTCTCTCTCTCTCTCTCTCTCCCCTAACTCTCTCCTCTCCCTCTCTCTCTCTCTCTCTCTCTCCCCCCCACCTCTCTCTCACCTACCTCCCTCTGCTCTCTCCAGCAGTAGGTGTGACATCCGGCCGGGCCGCTCCTCAGCGTGTTGGTGTGGCCCCACACTTGGCACCTCCCCTCCCGTCACCCGGGTCACCCGGGTCACCCAGCTCCACCAACCGACAGCCTGACCTGTGAGCCAACACCCAGAGCAGAGACCTTGTTGCCTGGTTACCTGGTTGCCTGGCTGCCTGTCTGCCTGGTTGTCTCCTCCTCCCCATCCTTTGCAGGATGCCTGCTCTAACATGGGCGTGTCGGGCGTGTCTCCCTCTCTCCCTCCCTCCCTCTCCCACGGCCCTCCCTCTTGCGTTCGCTCCCACGGCTGCGTCCCAGTCATCCGTCCCTACCTTCCACACAGACTCCTCCTGGCTAGGCAGGTGGGGAGACGGGGAGCGCTCCCTCAACAGCACCCTGCCTCCTGGTCTTGTTTTTGAAACGCCTGAAATTATCCCGTACGAGGGTGATCCTACGTGAGACGTAATCCTATCCTACGTGAGAGATGATCGTATCGGCAGAAAGGGGATGACCTTTCGGCTCTTCTGCAGCGTAGTAGTCGTGCGTCGGCAGCAGGAGAGGAGTGCCTGGTCAGCTGCCACTCAAAGCCAAAGAGCAGCTGCTTTAGTCGACGCCCGAACCCCAGACAAGGAAGGACGACGGGTTTGACGGGCGCCTTTCCTACGTCTACATCGTCACGACAATCCCTAGGGAACCCCCCACCCCCCACCCACACACACACTCTTACGCCCCAACCTGAAACAATCGACCGATCCCAAGCCACGCCCCTTTTTGCCATGTCCACCAATAACAGTTGAAATCTGATTGAAACTCCGTCAACTGCCCGTTTTCCTGTTATAGCCTTCTATGCAGTTGTGTCCAACCTAGTTACAGTAACTAAGGGGGGCTTGGAATGTCCCTTGTTCCGTTCTCTTGGCTGCTATTATAGGTGAGGTGAAACAGCGCCCTCTGTACGGTCGTGGACGGTAATGGCCAGCAAGGCATGTATCTTTGGATGAGGAATCATTCCTCACCAATGCGATGTGTTGGGATGATGGTCAGAGTCTGCATGAACTGTACTTCCATATCGGCTCTTCCCACTAACGCTTATTAGATGATGACTGTGTCATTGTTAACAAGGAGACACACTACCGTTTCTGTTGGACTGGAATTAAATTAGGAAAAGGAGAGAAAAAATGAAAAACTGAGGTTGCAAAGTTTACATTCCCACCTGGTTCCAATGTCATGCGTCTCATATTCTAACCTGGCAGTTTTATTTAAAGAAAGACAAAGAAAACACATTGTTGGTGTACAGTTTTTAAAAGAGAGATGGTTGAGATGTTCTGCTCCTTCATACCAGTCTTTGGTTTACACCAACATGTGGACGTCGAAAATGTTCTCTCGGCCAGCCACATGTTTCGAGTTCTACTGGCTGGACATGCAGTGCATGTGGTTCTTTTTGGATTACCTACAACCAGCCGGCATCATTTGAAACGAACTCCCTTAGTGAGCAAAACACCTTAATGTGTGTGGATCTCCTATAGCTGGGCCAAATGAGAATGGCATAAACACTGAATCCAAGCCACAATTGTGTGTTGTCTGACTCCCGTAAAGGAATAATGGGTATGGTTACAGGAGCGAATAAGTCAGATAAACTCTAGTTTTTGCCTTTTTTGGCCATTTAGAGCTGAGAAAATTGGCTTTGAACATCACTATTTGCCCGCTCAAAATCACCAAAAGCCATATTTAAGAATCCAGGAATTTACGTCTAGTGAGAAACTAAAATGCGTTTTAATTGATTCAAGTTAAAATGCATTTGCAAATGTGTAGAGGTTACAGACTTGGCCTAAAAATGGTTAGGTGATGCACTTTATAGGCAAATAGAACTAATGTAAAATAGGGTAATGTTTGTCACCTCACATCACAAAAAACAGTGCCTTATTTCTGCTTTTAGTCTAATTTGTTATGGATTATCTGTTAACAGTTATTAAACTGTTGCTTTGATTCCTGACAACCATTATTCAAAGTGCCTTTATTGTTTCTTATATTTCTGTTATTTTATTTGTTCTTTTAACTCTATCTATTTTGTGGTTAAGAAATGTCACGGTTACCCAGATGGTAAAACATTTTTTAACTCTGTATACTGCTTGTAATGAACTAACATAGATTTCTAGAACTGCATGAGGGGCTGTTATTTAATTAAGTCTGTACAAATGTATGCTGACAGTTGCACTAAAACCGTATAACTTATTATAATTAACACTTGATATCACTAAGACTTACAAATGGTGGCTCAATCTAAATGTAGAAGTCAAAACAAGAAGATATTGCATAATGTAGCAGAGATGTTTTACAGAGTAAAATCTGGAATTATATGTCAGATAATTTATTGAATACACTTTTTCTTTTCTTCCCCACATTATAACATATAGTACAGAACATTAAATGCTTATGTTAAATGATGGTGTATTTTGTCTAGTTTTGAGTTATTTACTTTTTTTATAGTGAAATGGGAGGATGGGACGTTATTTGAACTGTCATACTGTAATCTTAAAATATGTGTTCTTTCCGAAGTATAAATAATAAATATTTTCCACTAGAAAGCCCTCTCGTTTCACCCTGTCTTTATCGTAATAAAAAAACTCAGACAGTTCTGAGAAAGATCATTGTAATTTTTTCATCGTAGATAAATAAACAACAATGCTGGTTATTGAATTCAGCCTGTATTACATAATGACATTCTCCTTTGACATGTATGGGAATGGATATGTTTGTTCAAAATGCCCAGTGGGCAGCCAAATTTAAATAAACCCATTCTGGTATATTATGAAAGTAAGGTTTTTTAATAGGAATGTTTTGAACTAAGCTCATGCATTGACCTTCACTCGTGTTCTCTATGATTAATGCATGGACAATTCTGGTAACTGGTGGGTTTTTTTTTAAACAATAATTAAATTAAACATGTTTTAAATAAGTCAAGTCATGCTTCACTCGTGATAAAGTGTGTAGTGAGGCCATGTGAGCATCCCTTTGTCCCGAATGGTATCCTTCTGAAGCTGGTACAGCTGCCCATTTATCCAAGTAGATCATATGGATCTAAATACTATAATGGTGGTTTAGATTGTCTCCTGGTTATTCTATTTGCTCTGGCATCTGACCACCTCCTGTCAACTTATCAAAAGCAGCTTTCTTTGTTGGTACCTGGTAAGACAAGCATTGTGTCTCAACTCACTCAAAATCCTCTCCTCCAAAAAGAGATGCTGTCAAAGCAGACATTGATTAATGCATGTTGGGCCTGAGTATCTGTCAGGCTGACGTTCTGATTGGGAGGAACAGTCACGTTCACCAGTGAAACTGAAGAAATAATCCTGAACCTGTCTTTAAGTTTTCTTAACGACTGAATGTGGGAGCGGATGGTCTGTCAGTGTGGCGGTCAGACGCTGTGGTTGACAGAGGCTGCCTGAGGTGACAGGTCAATTGGGATAATTGGTCAAAACAAATACAGTATGGTCACCAGATACATGATTTCATCACACGTATGGCAAAATCATATTTTCCAATTATATATTATAATTATTTTGAATTAAGTATAGCAGCAAATATTGTGAAAGCCCAAGGTTGTGTGGAATATATGTATAATTTAGAATAATATAGATTATTAAGAACAATCGTTTTTACTTGCAGATGCCCTGCAATGATTTGTCATAAGCAAATCATTCGGCACTGGGGATGTCTAGACCACACTGTTCTACATACTCAGACATTATAATGTGCTAATTCTGTTAATTGAATCATTGTAAAAATGCTTCAAAGGCAATTCAGACACAAACTTTTGAATATATAATAAAGATGGGAGATTTAGGCGGAGTCATTGAACATGCTTTAATATAATGAAGTGTGCATGGGCAGTTTGCAGACCCAGTCCAGATATATGAGCTCTGTTCTGCTGTTCATTGGGTCTGCCTGGAATGTTATAGCTGTCATATAGAGAGGGGAAAGAGAAAAGTAGTTGGCGGGAACTTGACACAGGAGATTTACTTCCTCATACATGACTATAATCAACACACAAAATCCCACATATTCAAATAGCTAAATATCAAGTGCTAATAAGAAACATTTGACTAATATACTGGTAAATAAGGGCAAAGTAGTGACATTTGGCAAGAGTCTTCCATGATTTGTTTGTTGTCCCATAGGACAGCAAAAACACATGCAACTTTATGCATGATCATAACCCATTGAACATATGGATAGATCGGAGAAGGCAAAAACATAGAAACACATTGGCCTCTGGAATCCAAAGTGCTGCAGGAATAAAGTGCATGGATTCTCAGATTGTATACAAACTTAGAATAAATACCAGACAGATGTTGTGAAAATATGTTCTTAAAGTGTTATTCTGGCCAAGTGGTGAGGAGATTCTTTTGAGGGGCCCTGCAACACACATAAATGGAGGTTCTAAGGGGAGTTGTGTGCATGTGTGTGCATGCTACAGTAATGTGCTTTCAATTTGAATCCGACCACATATACAATACTTTTTCAGCGATAAATTATATATGTTTGAACTATATAATAAGGTTTTTTAATATCAATGAAATTGGGCTATGTCTTATTTCTAAGACAAATGACTTTTGTGAATTATAGCAAATAGCTCTCACAAATACCTTTATTTTCTACATCGGGTTTTTAATGAATGGAAATTTTGTTTTTGCAGGTGTGACCTTAAACAAATGGACAGAAAATTAGACATTCATTTTTCACAGTCCTTAGGATTGTGTATAAGCCATATATATAGTCAACTTTAAGTTAGAGTAGCAGTTTTAACGTGTGTGTATTTAGGCCAATTTTATGTGTGGGTATTTAGGCCAACTTGTGGAAATCAAGTTACCTAAACAATTTGAGTGGAATCTGGGCTATAAATAATAAAAAGGCATAGCCAAGTTCAGTCACATGCGTTCGAAATTCATGAGAGGCGTGAAAATTGAGGCGGGTTAACGGTCGGACAGAGGGAGGTAAGAAAGCGTGAGACAGAAAGGGATTGGAAGGGAGGGAATATAACATGATATATGTCGGGCCGGCCTGCGGAGTTCGCCGGCACCAGCCTTATCCTAACGCAACGCAACGAAGGGGAAATAACGACAGAAGAAGCGATGCACTTCGTGCTCTTGTGTTTCTGCCTTCTGCACGTGGCATCTGTGGACGTCGAAGTTGTGGCAACCAACGAGATCAAGGTGAGTCACAGCATCAGGTCCGCCAAGCCAGGCGAAGATGAAGAACCTCTCCACATCTCAGGTGAGCAACCGCTCCACACCTCAGGTGGGCGAGCGACGTCGCTCCAGTTAATTAGCCTCATATGTAGCCTATTATCTTATGTGTGCAGTTGCACCAGTTAATCACAAATTTCTGTTTTTGGTTAACCACGCCAGAAATAGTTAAGTACTATTTTTTCTATGTTAATGTTGGTACAACGATTTTGTTTGTTTTATCAAAAGTTACATTACATTGATAAAATAAACAGGTTTTCAGCATGCGATTTGTTTATTTGATTCTGTTTTCTCTGCCAAATATAAATGGAGTGGGCAGTGGGCACGCAAAGCTGCACGTCCTGTCACGTAAAATATCGTCATTGGATAAATATTATTATAGAAATTGTGCTGGCATATGCGTGGTAATAACAAACGTGTAAGCTTGTGGTTGGAAAAGCTTGTCATGACAAGCTTAATAACTTGTCAGTCATTAAGCTTGCCATTTAGGCACTACTTCATTTTATTTACAACAAAGTCCTTTGTAGAATTATTTAATAAGCAAAAAAATCAGGACTCGGTGATCTTTAGGTACTTTTTATTTTTTAATGTAAATGACAAATACTAAAAATATACTAATAATAATAATAATAATAATAATAATAATAATAATAATAATAATTTACATTTTAGGAGTTGCAGCTCAAATTATTTACAATTAAAATGTTGCACACATAGGTGCATGAAAATATAATAACTTGGCTCAATTGCATTACAGGAAAGCTTGGAATACCTCGTTACTCTCACTTATAGGACACGTTATCATGTGACCTAAACAAAGTGCATATAGAGTCAATATGTAATCTGCTGCTATTACAACAACTTGTGTTTAATGTAAAATAGCATTCTTTTGCATTTATGAACAGTAAAATAGTGATGCATCGATCTGGATTCTATGGGCTGACACTCTGCAAAATCGTACAATACAGATTTTAATATTTAGATATATTATTCATAAATGTAATATTATTTTTGCTCCAGTCACATTTTTAATCACTGTGAGCTCATTTTTCACTGCACCTGTCATGCACCTAAACAGCACAATCGTGGCTAATAGATTTTTGTGCTAAAAATGTGTTTTGTGCAGAATAACAGTTATGTCATGAATTCTAAATGTATGCACATACTGTATGTGCAGTGTTAAATAAAATAATTGGTTAATCAATTTAGATCACTCAATTTAGATCACTCATGTAGAATGACTTTGGTGAAGTTAAATTACATGGCTAGAGGTGTTCCATCCAGTTATATTACATGGCTAGAGGTGTTCCATCCGGTGTTCCATCCAGTTATATTACATGGCTAGAGGTGTTCCACCCAGTTATATTACATGGCTAGAGGTGTTCCATCCAGTTATATTACATGGCTAGAGGTGTTCCATCCAGTTATATTACATGGCTAGAGGTGTTCCATCCAGTTATATTACATTTATTGTGCTGCTGACAATAGGTGGGCAGGGAGGCCACAATAAATCCATCAATCCACAATTACAGTACTGTACATTGGGAGGATACTTCATACAAGAATACTTCATACCAGGCAACACCTAATATGCCTCTGAGTATAAAGAAAAAACATACATCGTTTGCCCTAAAAATCTTCAAAAACAAACACATTTTAATCAACAGATTACAGTTGCTATTCCAGGCAAAATGCCTCAACATATGCTTGGCTTGGGGAGAACAGTGCATACCAACACCTCATCCCAACTTGGGAACATGCTACTTTACTGCATTGTAGCCTGGACAGATTCCAGTCAATATGAGAATAGTGAATTGCAGCTCCACATAAAATGTAGCGGGGGGTTCTTTCACCATACTACTTGGTTTCATGTGCCATTTTCCAGTACTGCTGAACTTGTTTAATTTCAGAGCCTCATTGGGTTGCAACCAACGAATCCAGTTAAAGTATTTGGTGTGGATTAAATATACGTACGTGTAGATGGAAGTAAGAGATTTACAGTAGACAAACATTTTACAGAAGCTGTAACCAGTCAACAGACACTGCAACACATTCTAGTTGTATCATACGCTCATCGTTAACTGTACATTTTGTTGTGTTTTTATTCAGAGCATGTGATTCATGGGAGACAAAAAACACTGTTTGCAAGAAGAGGCATGTATGATCGACGGAGGGCAGAGCAGTTGGTAAGACCTATCCCCCAGGATCAGAACATTATGCACATGTGTTTTTGTTGACCATAACTTGGCAAGTGCCAAACATGAAGAGAGTGTATATTGTGTATTTCTAAAGCCACAATCTGTAAACTCTAGTTTTATTATGTAATTAAAGAAGTATTTTAATATCTTCCATTCTGGGCAGGGTATTTTTATATGAATATATATAGGCTATCATTTATTGATTAGTAAATGCAATCATCAAATGCTGCACTACTTTTAAAGTTAAAAGCTATGAAGAGTCATGAAGTATCTAACCTTGATTGACACAAATATATAACAACACCATTTATATGTGCAATTAACCTTTCCCAAGCTCCACCCCTTTTTGTATTGAGCATTTTTTGAATCTGACGGAACCTTCCTCAACCTTCTGTTTTGCTGTAATAGCTTTCTATGGTGTTTTGGTCCAAATGTTTTTAGAATATATAATATTGAATAACATATATACAGTATATACTGTATAATGTGTGTGTATATATATACATACTGTACATACATATATGGCTTGGACTCCAGGCCCCTCGTAAACAACAACTCGATCATGTTTGCAGACTCAGAAAAGGAAGTATTGGACAGTAAAGGTACAGGTGAATGTTTAGTATCCCACATGGATGTACCTTTCGGGGTACATTTGTCAAATGTGCACTTTACAGTTCAAAGATGTACCTTCCCTGCACACTTTTCTTCTGAGAGTGCACAAAGACAACCCCCCCCCCACACACACACACACACACACACACACACACACTTCCACCAATAATAAACAGCAACACTTTACACACTTTACACCCCATAATTTCTGCCATGGATAATCGTATTTGGTTCTCTCTTATCTGTCCGCATGTGTCCAGAGGCCCAGAGTGGCCCCGGCCCCACCTGTGGGACTTTCCCAGGCGGGGAGCATCTCACCCAGCCCGAGGTGCTCGTCGGTGTCAGAGAGCTGCTTGCCACGCTCTCGCTGCTGTGACCCCTGTGCCAGCTGCCATTGCCACTTCTTCAACGCCGTCTGCTTCTGCCGGAAAACCAGCGGCCGCTGTGGGAAGAATTGAGGAGTGCTGTGGAACACTGGAAGATCAGCTTCGCCAAGACCTTGCCATGACCTTGCTCGCTCCAATTTCATTTTGTCGCATGAATCACTCTGGAACCCCTTCAACTCCAAAGTGTTTTGTCACTAATACACTAATACAGGGTTTAGGTCTCCCAACCTCTAGAGCTCCCAAATGCTAACCCTATGATTAAGACTAGTCATAACTTTATTCAATGGTGATCTTTAATTTGTATTTTAGTATTTTTAAACAAAATAAATGCATTGGAAAACTGTACATTGATCGGCTGCCATATTACCAACAAGTGACATTTTGTTTAATTTGTCTCAGTCCTGTTACCAAAACTCACATGTAATTTAAAATCCATGTTTAAAAGCACATCAACCAATGTCTTTGTTATCCCCTAAAAAAAGTGTTTATTTTAAGGAAAACGTTGGTTTATGATGTTTTTCTCTGACCAATACTGAAAAAAGTATTTAGGTTATATATATTATAATAATATATTGATTGAATGATAATTGGTAAATCTATAAATACGTTAATCAAAAATTTGAACAAAGCATAATATTTATTTTAATAATATGGCTTAGGTTTGGGTTTTCTCTGATCCATATTGAAAGTTGTTTGAGATATATTGATTATAATGCAATTATATTGATTTATTGTTTCATTATTGGTAAATATATAAAGAAGTTAAAACATTTTAACCAAAGTTGAACTCTTTCTGAATAGTTTGCCTTAGGGTTTATGTTTATGTAACCAATATTGAAAAAGTTATTGAAGATATAGTGATTATAATGATTGATTATTTGTAAATCGGTGAAGACGTTATTCACCAAACAAGGCTTGAGTAACTAGGCCATCAATTTTTAGAATCATTTGCATTAGGAAAATGTTACTCTTCTTATTAATAAAATGTTTAAACGTCTGCTGACATTTCCTTATTTGTCCCGTTCACTCATTACCACTGTTACCCATTACCACGGTATCTACATTTGTATTTGAGGGCCTAAACGGCGGAGGTACAAATGTGCATGTCTGTTGAATCTCGAATATGAAACTAATTTCACCTCGGTGTGCATACACGCATGAATTATGCATACCATTCAGTAAGAATGCCAGCCTTGCCTGTTCTGGAGTGGCTGATTCATCATTCGCACACATTATTTCTCAACACAGTGCAGTTGCACGGCAGTGTTTGTGGTGGCGTGCGAGTCGTGCGTGTCTTCCTGCAGCTCGCCCCGGCCCGCGGCTGCACTTCTATCTATGTGATGTGCGTGTGGCTCTGGAGAGAGATGGCAGGCCACTAACAGCGTAGCGATCGGCCTGGAAGGCAAGAGGATTGGCATTGTACCAGCGAGCGAACGGAGCCGCAGAGACACTGGGAATCGATATAAAGTGCAGCAACGGGCACGGTAAAATATGCCTGGCTAGCAGGCTAGCTTGGCCCTATTGCCACGAACGACTTAGTCTTGATGACATAAAGAATTTTAGCTAGTCTGGTATAGTTATATAGTCTGGCTAGTTAGAGATGGCGGACACTTAAGATGCTATATAGCTAGCCCGTTAGCAGTACATGTCGTGCTGAAATTGCCCCCCGATACTCTAATAATAATGGTCTTGTAGTAGAGCTTCTTTGGCAAACTGCGTGTGTCTCATCTAGTAATTTAAGTTTAGGTATTCGCATGACAGTGAAGTGGAAACAAGTCTTGACAAGCTAACCAGTAAAGCACACTATAATCTTATATACTCATACGATGTACTAAACATGTAATGCTCGCTGGTTACAAGCTGTCCACCAAACAATTGTGGGGGGCATTCTCGGCACGCAGAGCAGCTAACAGCTAGCCACCGTAGCCAGAATGTCAGCTCAGTGAAACAAGTCATGTAAGCTAGTACACGGACGATCCTGCAAGAGTTACGGTACTGGCGAATATTTGACATCTATGGCATGTGTTACATTAGAGCCAGCTAATAATCCTGCTAGGGGGGTTAGACTGATCTCACGAAATACGTATGTAGATAGATGACTATGCTCTTGAAAACATGCATGTCAAACGTTAACTACATTCCTGGTAATGCTTTCTCTGTGGTTTCTATTAGCTAGCACGTTGTTAGTTAGCTAATGTTTGCATTGTTGTTAGCTTTTAACACAACTGTTCTAGTACATGTTAACTTGTTTTTGGTTGCCCAGTCGATCGTGGTGTGGTGCATTTAATATTGCTTAAATCCCCTGGTTCTGGTATTTATAGCCCAGTGGCAGTCAGCAATATCGGATCGGTCTTAGGCCACCTTTAACTTAAAATTCAGTCAGATGCCGAGAGTTGTTTCTGTCCCAAATGTTATGTGGATTGTTTTTTGAACCGTTGACAAGAACACACACACACATATATATGATGCATATGCATCTTAGAAGCTTAATACGGCATGTATGCGTTTTGTTTACTTAAACATTTGTATATTGTCCAGATAGTTTTAGGCTAAAAACCCACTCAAACATTCCTGTCCATTATGCTAATATTGACATTGACGTTTGCGTTGTGTTTTTCTAGTGTTTGTCACGCACTGTTGTTAAACGTTTTGACTTCGTTTTTGGTGTCGCACACAAATTTCAACTCAGAAATCTTATGTTATGTGATTTGTGAAAAGGCTATTTTCTTTTCTTTACCAACTAGACTATTGGATTACACCAGTGAACAGCTTCCCTGACTCCTTAAAATGAGTTTCCTTGACAGTGGTTATTAGCTGTTGTTAGCTGTATTGGCTCACACTTCAGCTGTTAGCTGAATGTTTGTCTTTCCCTTTCACACTCTCACTCTCTGATTGGAAAGTAAAAGTATTGTGAGCATGTGAGCTTGTGCAGAACCAATACGTTTTGCATGTGTAAAAATTGTGCTCCTGCTCCAACTCAGCCTGTATGTGGTTGTGAGGCCAGGTAAACGTTGGCTGTTTTATCTAACAGATAATAATCATAATGCAAGCACTTGTTGGGGTCTCGTATGGCTCAATCCAGCTATTTGTTCATGATGTTGAGGTGTTTGTGTTCATCATAAATGGCTGCCAAAACTGTCTAGACAGATTGAGTAACGCCACTAATAGATAAATTAGATGTTCTCTTCTCTCTTAGTGTCTTGAATTAAAGGCAGGGTCCTTTATTATTACTAACTTCAAGATCAAATCAAAACAGGATCTCTCCGCCGTCCTCCACGGCACCACATCACACATAGAAATGCATTGTGAAGCAAAGCGTAGTGCTACGGTTGTGTTGATATGAGCGGTGTTCGCCATTTTGTTTATGTTCCTATTTACGGAGCCAGGGCTGTGTAGAAGTGTATTTGTTCAACATGCACAGAGAATGGTAAGATATCGAAATGCGAGGAGATATAGCGATCGCCATCGGTGTATGAATGGGTGAGGGAGGCAATACTGTAAAGCGCTTTGAGTGGCCGGAAGGTTAGATGAGCTAAATGCAGTCCATTTACCATTTACCATATATTTAGTGAATTTGAGTGTTTTATCTTACATTTAGCTTGCAATAGCGGACTATACCTTTAAGTCTGAAGGAAGGTTGCCTGTCGTAATGTCAGTGTATGTAGGAGCTCATCATAATGCTACTGTGAAAGCTGATAATAATAATAATAATTATTAATAATAATAATAATAATAATAATAATTATTATTATTATTATTACTAATAATAGTAATAATAATTATTATTATTATTACTAATA
>JAODLL010075018.1:5319-16214 GCA_026546735.1 Forbesichthys agassizii | reverse complement strand
AGCACATTTTATGACCAATTCATGCAAAACTCCACGTAATCCCAAGGGGTTCACATACTTTTTCTTGCCACTGTATAGTATATGTTATGCTGTATGGCTAGAACCTATGTCAGAAAGCAGTACCCAGTGTCAATATTGCCTTTTTAGTGTTTAATGATCCTATACTTTATGCAAAGAAAAACAAAAAGTGTCTTATTGGGAATGTAAAATTATAAAACTTCATACACACCTGCTTCCCTGTGAAACCTTGGCAGATGACCTTTGTGTTCTTGTCAATGTAGAGGTTCTTCCTTGAGCCGGAGTAACAATGCCTGACCCCACTCTGTTGCACTGGAATGTGAAAGACAAAAGAATGCAAAATGTCACATAATGAGCCAGTTGAAACCATGCTAAGAGCTCTGATTTCAAATTAAATCATAAAACAGCCACCTTCTTGAATCTCAAATTCTCATTTCTTTTGTATAAAAAATAAATAAATAAATCACCTTTAAAAAACATCCAAGAACACTGTAGATATTATTAAACTATTTAAAATATTCAAAATGTATGGTAATATCAAGTCTAATTAAAGTAATAAATATGTTATAAGTTTAAGTTGTATAAAACAATAGTATATGCCTGTTCCGTTCATTTGTACTATGTCACATAGCAACTCATACTGACCGTCTGATACCAGACCGATGGTAAGCATGTCAGCACTATCATAACGTTGGGTTAGGGTAGTGCATTTTCATTGGCGGTATCTCTCAAGAGTGCAGAACACATAATCCAGGTACAATGTTAAGGGTTTGGTAGGTACCCATTTCAGTCTTAAAACATTAACCATTTAGCTCTTTTATAAGACCTGCAAATAGCAAGACGTGTCATTAAGTTTCCCAATGAGTTCCTTCAGTATTTGTACAAAATCCACGTTGGTCGCTTGAGTTAGCCTATGTAGTTGGTCGCCTTGCATGCCAATAAAAACGCCCTCTCCTGTCAATTAGGCCTAGTCTTCTTGACAGTTAGCTTACACTTTATGATAGGCATGCCTGAAAGACTATAACACAATTGGCAGTTGGAGGAGGATAGAGATGAGTGACAACCACTCAGAACTGATGTGTATGGGAGAAAGGCAATTCTACAAGAATTTCAATGCAAGAATACACAATTGATGTAGTGCTGCTTTCAGCAACAGTAGTGTCAGAAGAACATGAGTTGATATGTGGCCTTTATATGAAATATGAAGCAAAGGATTTCGTTCATCTACCAGGGAATATAATACATGGTGTGCATCAGCAAAGTTAACACAACAAGATTACTGTTGCATGCACTTTAACCTTCCCCAAAAGTGGGGGAAGGGGGACTACTCAATGGACCTTGCCCAGTCTACTCAACTGTAGTAGCGCTTCTATGCAGACTTTGTAACATACCTTCAAAAATCTATGAGATTGCCTCCAAGTGTAAACCAGAAAAATACAACTGATATGATTATGTGTCAATTACAATACTAACCATAACGCCAAAATAAACATCTGACTACCTATTCAAAATTAAGATTACAAATATAAACATGTCAAGCAGCATTACTAAGTGTAAACACTTTATGATAAATAAAACGAAAAGGGGATCTGGTAGATTAAAGTTAATCATTTGCTGATTAGATTAGATAGTCAACAAGCTCAAATTAGCAATGGCACCCTTTTTGAAAATACGACAAAGCTGACTAACTCAAACTATCCAAATCCACATTGCAATGAACGTACAGGCTAACGCCAGCCTACAACTTCACATGCATACCAATGGAAGGATAATGTATGTGTTGTTGTTTATAGCCCGATAAATGAGCAGGACCGTGTCCAACTATACGTACTACTGTATGAACCTAGTAAATCGTTAAATATAAGACCACTGATTTTGTTTAAATGGGTTGCAATACTTACAAAAAAGCTTAGCAAACAACCTAGTGTGCGACATCTTCGGTCATTTAGCAATGACACTGGAGGTTGTGTGGCGTGGCCCTGAGCCAGAGTTGTTAGCTGTTCAAATATATCCCGGTGAAGTCTATAAAGACTGTGGCAAATAATTTCAGGATGCTTCTTAATAAAATAAAACGCTATATTAAATGATTGTTTAATTTTTATTTAATCAGAAATGCACCTGTCCCAATGGATCGAATTTTGCCTGCCAAAATATAAAGGCAACATTTAAGCAGCCTTTATTCGCAATGAATGCTGGACAATGAAGTTCAATAAATAAATAAATACAATCATTACTGAAAGTCAACACTAGATGGCGCATAGAGCAAATTAAGATATACTATATCCTGAGAAAGAAAGAGAGAATGTAATGCATTTTTAGAAGATTTGTAACTAGGTTTATACCAAGTACAAGTAGACTATAGGTTACCAATATATTGAGTATAGAGATAGAGATATCCGGAACACATTGTTCTATCTAGTTATACATTTTTAAATCACGGTATTGTGACTTTAATTCATAGATTATCGTAACATACGTGGTGATTTACTACACATATATATCTAACATGGGTTCAATTTACTCATATATCTACACATGGATCTACAGTACAGCAACATATGTTACGTCAATTCACAAAACATTTACGCTTCATCCGTCTCATTGACATAAATTGCGTTGTAAAACGAACGTAGTGACGTATACAATATCAGGAACTATTGGACAGCCACCTATCTGACTGAAAAACTGCTCATAGATTTGTTCAAAATGGTATTGGAATCTATTTCCAAAATCATTAAAACGCAGCTTCCAGCCTACCTTAGGAAGCTTCCCCTTCCCGAGACAATCGGTGGATTTACGAGATTAACAGGTAATGAACACAACAGTATGGAAATTAAGGTATTTCAGTGTATTGAATCATGCATGTTGGTCGTGTATAATATATTTTCTCCAATTCTCCGCGACTAGTCTGGACAAAACTGATACACCGCACATTAAAGTTTGGCGGGTTATTGTTTTGCGCTGCAGTTCACTTCAAAGCTAGTTCAAAACGTGTGTGATACACTTTAGTTTAATATGTATTGTATGCCTAATGTATCTCATCTCTTGAGTTTTGGTTCTTATCGACAATGAATTCTAAAGATAACTCGTGCTGTTGAGGTAAAATTAGAAAACGGTGTCATTGCTAAACCTTTAAGCAAACCTTCCTCTTTCATTTCCTACGATATGGCAACGTACATGCTTCTGAATTATACTCTCAATTCCTCAATGTCCTTGGTTTGTCTGCAGGTCATAAGGGCTTAGGCTATACCAATGGGTTTGACTCTTTTTGACCTTACATGCATTTGTTTTCAGAAATGAAAAAGATAGAAAAGAGATACTTCAAAACAATTATACTCTACTGGTTTAATAGCGTGCCCTACTGTGTAACCTATCAAATGTATTTGTTTTGTCATGTCATTTATCCACACCATCTCATATTTGTCTGATACTTTGTTTCTTTAGAGAATAAACTGTTATCTTCCTCCTCCCAAAACTTGACTTTAGAGTAGACATAATATTCGTTTTTTTTTTCATTAGTTTTTTCTTCAGACATTGGCATTATTCTGATATTTGGAGCATGGTAACTTGGCCTTAGGCCTACTGTATATGCTTCTACAACCAGAGTGGCATGCTGATTTAATATTTTATAAGAAATAGTTATATTCTGTATGCAAAGACTGAATCTTCCCAGTTGCCCATACATGATTACATACGTAACTTGTCTGAACCATATTTAGATACAATTTGAAGAATCTTCAAATCTGTTTTGTTTTTTTCTGCACACATTTATTAGCACCTGGAATGATTAAAGCATTAGCTGAATATTGGTACTTTCTTGCCAAAATTGGCACACATGTTATAAGCACCTTGGGGCATTTCACCTGGTAGCAGATTGTCCAATTGTCTTAAGTGTCAGAACATTTTATCAAAGATATTATGTATAACATGTCGAGTCTGTGTTCTTTCTAGAACACATTTAATGAGTAGCTGAGTTTTTGTCTGGAAGACTAAGATACAAGGAAGGAGGTTTAGGCATCACTGCCCCCGATGGTCATCAGGCATATTGCAGAATGCAGACCAGTATGCAGTCTGGGGACATGTCCAAGTCAAGGAGATAAATAAACTGAGCTGAGCTGGAAAAATGTGAGTAGGAAGATAAAACATTGGGATTTGTCCTGTCAGAGTGTATTCTTCAAGGGAACATTTGATCAGGCAATTCTGAGATGCTGCGGTGGAAAAGACCAGAAGAGATTCCCAATTGAGTTCAAATATATTGTGTGTGTGTGTGTATATATGGGGTGTTATTTCAGCATACATTGACCGGTGAGTGCACGAGAGGTACATGAAGATGTATCAATAAACACATTAGCACAGCTCTAGGTGTATAGTGAGTGTACTATTATACTAGTGGTTTTGGCTAGGGGCACAATGAGTGATGTCATCGTCACAAGTTTAGTAAGCAGTTTCTCATTAACTACATTTCAAAACATGACTTTAGCATCATAATCATCGCACTTAGCCACCCTGACTGGTTGCTGATTGGTCCGCCTTTCAGAGTAGCTGAGCAAATACCTTCATGCAATCAGGGTTTGCCACATTGTAAACTTAGTGGAAATTTAGCTCCAAGCAATGGTCGGGTGGAGACAGGTGAACTAGGTCAGTGTCAGATATGTATAATATGTGACTGACAATGCCATAACCAAAGAGAATAACTAAAATCATTGCTTTGCAAGATTGGAATGTTTTAACTAAATGCCAAAGTAATTGCTAGTAAAGTAAGTGTCTATCAGAACTCAGACTAGTGCTTAGGCTGGAGTGAAAACATTCCAAATGTGTCTTCTCGTCGTACGGGCAGCACTAACTTCATATCTTCAGAAGGGGAAATTTCAATCTGATGAAATAGCTGCTCATATAGCTAAATAATCAGTAAATTATTTGGGTGAAGGTGTGAAGAAGAGGTTGAGCTCACAGCTAACAGTATTTGTCCATTCATGGGTGTATCTGTGTGGTTCGTAGTGTCAGAGTGGCTCCGATTGCTGCCTCTCCTGGGTATTCTGGCTCTGCTGGGATATCTGACCATACGGCCCTTCTTGCCCAAGAAGAAGAAGCAAAAAGACAGCCTTATCAACCTCAAGATCCAGAAAGAGAACCCTAAAGTGGTCAACGAGATCGACATTGAAGACCTGAGTAGCGCAAATGTCTGCTACTGCCGCTGCTGGCGTTCAAAAACTGTAAGTTTGAACCGACCTTGAGTAATGTTAAATTATTAGTGTTGACTCTATGTGTGTTGGTCTAATATTAGCACTATACTGTATTGCAGAACATAAATAATTCAAACTCCTATCTTTGCTCCACCCACTAATTATTTCCCCTGCTGGTCCTCTATAATAGTGCATAGTCCAGGCAGCATATATTTGGTTAAACAAACCTGGTTTGTTTACCTAGTCTAAATCAATGTAATGTCCAGAGCAGGATTTAATACATCTATGCTCTGAACCCTCTGACAGCAAAGTAGTGAGCCAATGAGTGTATTGTGCTAGTTTAGTTTATAGACTATACTGTGTATTTTCACCACTAATAATGGGCATTATTATCTTCATATTACATTGACTGTAAATGCAAGGTCATTGGTTAGTGTGTTACTGATAACATACTGTTTTCTCTTTCAGTTTCCTGTTTGTGACAAGTCACACATAAAGCACAATGAGCTAACCGGAGATAATGTCGGTCCACTCATACTCAAAAAGAAGATTCTATAATCACTGTGACCAGGTTATGGGACTACAATCTTACCCTTGCATTTGTCTATTATGAACTTCTGCCCTTTCCCCCCTTTATGTATTTCTGAAAGGTTTAGTTTGAAGTTTTTCTAATTTGTTTATTTTTTTTAATTTTTATTATTTGTTCAGAAATGTAATAGACCTACGGCAGTCTTAATCCACTGTGAGAGAGCATGATTAATGCAACCAATGTAAGCGAAGATTTTCATACTTCTTGAAATGGATTATGAAGTTCTTTAATGCGAATTAGAGTGTTTGTTTCACATCAAGTCTAATGCCAACTTCCTGTTTGACTATTCTAGTCATAGAATGTATTACATGGGTAAACTATTGGGATTATTTTGCCACAGCCCCATCATGTAAACACTGTTGCTAGAAAAAGCTATTACCGAATCAGCAATGCAAAATATTCTGCATTACATTTATTGGTCTCTATTGAAAATAAAGTACTCATCATTTCACACACTAAGGAATTCACCCACCATATTATTTTAATTGCAACTTTATCATCATTAATTTAGATACTTGTTTTTTTTTATCAAGAGAAATGCTGCTCAAATGAGCAGTATTTTAATGTGTGTTTAAGGTGGAGGGTACTTACTGCCTTAAATGCTTTTTTTTGTTTTTTTAAACTGGGCATTTTTCATGCATGTCTGTAAAATGCTTTAGTGATCCGTTTTAACACCCACAGAGAATGCAGACATTACACATAATACCATTCTTTTGCAGATCTATTTATTCTGTTGCCAGAATATTTTGTATGTTTAGTTATCATTTAACAGTTATGTATGAGTTTTCTGACAGACAGGTTATAACTTGGAACTATATTTTCATATTACACAATAATAAAGACTGGTGTTGATGAACTTTTCCATGGCAGTGATATTTTGTTTTTAGCAATAATTTTATAAAATTTTGTGTGAACTGAAACTGAAACTGTGAGCACATTGTTTAGATTTATATTACAGGTATAGCAAGACTATTCTCGAGAACGCTTGCTTAATTCAAACTTAAAACAAAACAATATTGCTTCAATGTCAAAGGGTGATCCCTCAGAAGCTCTGCCTCTGAAATTGGACACGCATTTCCAAGGCTGAGAGTGTTGTGTGGTGCAGTCTGCACCACATTGTGTTCTCATTTACAGAGCCAGATTTGTGTAGAATAACCTGATTATATTTTTCATAATGCAGAGAACAGCAAGATAGCGGTTTACAAGGAGATATTTGGTGCATTTGATAAAATGTGTATTATCTTACAATTGACCGGTACTTAACTTTTTTAAATTGTCTTGATATTCTATGACTTTTCCTAACTTTATGACCATTAAGACCACTACTCATTTACCACGTGTATGTTTTGAAATCGTTTTTCGTACTCTCCCTAAAAATAATAAAAACACTACTTCTGTTTGGGCTCTCTGAGACCCCAACTAGAAAACACTGATTTTTTTTCTTTGTCACTTCCTGTCTGGAATACTGCAAGTCTCTTCTCTCTGGCATCCCAACCAATCAGGCCTTCAGCTGCTCTGCCCCAAGACTCTGGAACGCCCTTCCGCTGCACATGACATGCTACCACAGTCATCTATTTTGCTAAACTTATCAAGACTAATTTCTTCAGGGTTGCCTATCGCATTTGACCTTCTGTTCTACTTTAACTTTTCTCCCCTGCCCTAATAATACATGCCCCAGCATGTATTATTTTATTTTGTGCATACTTACCAAATCTTTAGAATTTTATATTGTTTCTAGAATGTATGTGCCTGCCTTATAATTTATATATGCCTATGTAAAATGTCCTTAAGTGTTTTGAAAGGCGTCCTGAAATTTAATGTATTATTATTATTGTAACATTTTTCTAGCTGTTTATTAGTCCCCAATAACACACACCTACACCCCGCCCCCCCCCTTCCGCATTCACTCACCAACACACACACCCACCGATACAGCCATAAACAAACCTATTCCTGATATTATACCATATTGTATAAATGCTGGGAAGCAGATATTCAGTCTTTAAAGGTTTTCTAGATTATTCTAAGGGACACCTCTCTCTCTTCTCAGACAAAACACTATCTGTGTGGATAATGTCGTTTCTTTTGGTAAACTGGTTGATGTCCCACACAACCTGCAGACCGCGTAGAGGTGTAATGTAGGGGGGAATAGATTGGTTTAGCAAAAAAAGGGCCTGGAAAAATGCTTTAGTGAAAGTTATGTGGCTGTTCTGCAATTAAGAATAATGCAGAGGAACATGAGTATGAGGAAGTCTCTTAAACAACATTGCTTTCAACATTCTCAAAGTATATTTTAATAAATTGTATTTTTGGCTTTTATATATCATATTAAAATGTCTAAGACTGAAAATAGCATGTATTTTGAACCTTCCCTTTAACAAATTGGGATTTTGAAAATGTAAAAGAAATAAATCACCATTAAACCTTACTATTAGGTTGAATAGGGGATTATATATTAAACACATGTTTAGCAGTATATGGCCAAATATAATTATAACATGATGTATATAATAAAATAATTAGAATAATTCTATAATTAATTATACACATTTACAATGATGACTCACAGTACATTAAAATTCTCCTTAATATATATCAGATGGGACCAGGAACCATTTTGATGGTATATTCTTAGCCTGTCTTTCAGCAGGGGAGTTTACCCTTTTTAGAGCTAACTTTTCCTGGCTGGACAAAAGGCTCTGGTTGGGACTAAGATACATTGTGGGCTCAACTTAGAAGGAATCACCCATTAACAAGTATTGGGGTATCACAGATCTCAACCAAAGTCAATGTAAAGTCAGATTTTGTGACAAAATTAATGGCTTTACACAATAAATGTAAACATAATATAAATGTAAAATGTATACAAGTTAGTTATTTTAATGCATAATAAAATCAACTTTCATGTTGATTAACTAATTGAATGAAAACAGACTTGACACAAACATCAGTTTTTTACTAAAAGTATTTTAATCAACTATGGAGAATAATGCAAATCATTACCATAAATAGCTGCTGAAAATGCAGATATTGGAATGCCTAAAAAATAAAAACCAAGCATTAAAAATGGCATTGCACAATACAATATCGTAAGATAAAAACAAATACAACCTTTTAAAAAGTCTCAACAATAAATGCAGTTTTCTTTAGTATATCATAAAAGGTTTACTTACAGTACTGTATAAACTTTACTTTTCAAATATTAAAGCATACTATTGATCATTTTCAATCTTATCCTGAGTTTGTCTTTGTTTGAATAAGAATACTGTAAATATTAGATACATTCATCAAACTTAATTTACACTAACTTACCAAAAAACAAGTATATTTTAACAGCCAATAGCTGTTAAAAGCATGAGGTCTTAAACAATGTTATGCATTTTTTGCAAAATAAATGCTACAATCTACAAACATGCAAAATATTGCATAAGCCTACCATGGTACATTGGTGTAAAAAGTGTCAAGTCAGTACAATAAATACACATGCACCTTCATGAAAAGGCATGTATCAAAGGTTTATGCCTCATTTATCTAAATAGTAATTGATTTGGGGTAATAAATAAATACATGTATGGGGTATTCAGTGTTCATAAAGAATTTATATAGATTATACGTAAGGAGCCAGAGGACTTGAAAAGTCCCATGTGCTGTAAATAAATACTGGTTCATATGTCAAAAGCAATGTGACTGACAGACACAAATAAGCTCAGGGGGCTTCTAGGTGGTTGCTCACGGACGAATGTATCCTCATTTACTTTGCTACGGTCCTTGGCTAAACTGACAGTATGGTGTCAGAGGGTACTTTCATAGGTCACAGGAGTTTTGTCATCATCTTCCCCTCCAGCTACACTTCCTAGATGTCAACAAGAGAAGGGAAAACACGACTAAATAAAGCTGACACACAGTCAGCCAGTACAAAGCACCAAAAGTCAAGGAGAGACAATTTGCAAAATGAGGAACCATTGAAGAGCTGAACAATGCCAGTCTTGTGTAGCACGACAAAATACAGAAGCTTTCCACCATGTGATGAGGTGATAACAAAGGTCACCTAAAGCTATGCAAATGCTCACATTAGCTAACCCTGCATTATCTTTATATGAGGGCAACACTGTTTTACATAATGGCGTGCAGAGTGGACAAAGGCAAAACCATAGTAAGGCTGCAACAAATCATTATTTGATCATCGATTAGTCTGCAGATTATTCCCATTAATGGATTAGTTGGCTTGTTTAAAGTTTTATATATCTGTGCAAACAGGTTCTAGTGGTGGAGGTGGGCTTTAATAGACCACCTATGAGGTGGTGTCATCACCGCTCACAGCGCATTCGGGTGTGCATTTCAAAAGTTAATAGGATGACAGAATGGCGTTTCTTATTTAGTTTTGGGTTACTTTAGTGCACACATTATGTCTTATTTTAATAAAAATACTGTAAATGCTAAGATACATTCATCAAACTAAATTTACACTAATTGAGCACAAAACAAGTATATTTTAAAAGCCAATGCACAAGATCTTTTTGTACATTACATAATCTAAATTAATAAAACAAATGATACGTTCTACAATTAGTTTTAGCTATAAACCTGCAAAATATTGCTTAAGCCTTACAGGATCACATAATGGCATTTCTCTTGTTTAGTTTTGGATTACACAGTACTTTCCCAATAATTTATGTGCAAATAAATTTAGCTTTTATCATACAATTCAAATATGTTGAGGTCTTCTCAATATACAGTTTGTTGTTTACTAAATGCTGAATGTAAAAAAAATCAGATGCCGGAGCGCATTACAGACACCACACTTTCCCAAACTCTTTTGGTTATCATTGGATAAGAATGCAAACGTGGTAAAACTAATGCATTTGAAAATCAGATGCCGGAGCGCATTACAGACACCACCCTTTCCCAAACTCTTTTGGTTATCATTGGATAAGAATGCAAACGTGATAAAACTAATGCATTTGAAAATCAGATGCCGGAGCGCATTACAGACACCACCCTTTCCCAAACTCTTTTGGTTATCATTGGATAAGAATGCAAACGTGATAAAACTAATGCATTTGAAAATCAGATGCCGGAGCGCATTACAGACACCACCCTTTCCC
>JAODLL010075007.1:4550-16217 GCA_026546735.1 Forbesichthys agassizii | reverse complement strand
TTTTATATATTGTATTGTTTTAACTCATTTTGAATTGTTTTTAATGACGTAGTGTGAAGCACTTTGTGTTATATGAAATTGTATGAAAAGTGCTATATAAATAAAGATTGATTGATTGAATAAAATGTCACATTATCAGTCTGGAACCCCTCAATGCAAGTGTTTGTCACCCCTTCATAAAGTATCTGGGCCAATCAGGGGTTAGCTGAAGTGTTTACCAAGAGGACGACATGAGGGTATGTCATGCCTTTCATTTTCCATTAGCGCTCTGACTGATTTTTGCCATACTAATTGGGTGAAATAAAGGTAGGTAGTCCAATTGTATCTAAGGAAGATTGACTGAAATGTATGAACACCGCCTTTATGAGGAACGCTTTTAAAACAGAGGGTTCCAGACTGATTTCCTGAGGCTAAATCAAATTAGAGCTTGCAAGATTAAGATAGTTCACTAGGCTATAACCATACCTGTACTAGTGCAAGCACTACTGCAGTTCACACGACATAGGGGAGGGGAAAACAAATTCTCTCTCTCTCGGGTCAAATTGACCTAGTAGCGAAGTCTAACTGAAGATTGGCTTTGCCGCAGAAATCAGTCCGGAGAGCTTGACATTGTCGTGCTTGACAGGACAACAGTTGTCCTGACCATCAGCATTGTACTGATAGCTACAGGCATGGTTTAGGTGTGCTGAAAGCGAAAGCAACTCGAAAACCACAATGGCAGTACTTAAAGTAGTTAACAATGCTGCGATAGCATCAGTTTTATTATAAGAGAAGAGAACGGCACTAAAGGCTTTTCTTAAGGGAAAATATGTCAATCTTCTCCCAAGTGGTTTCAGCAACAGTTGATATATAGCCTAACAACTGGCTACAAGATTGGATTCGTCCAATTACCTGCCAATTATTTTTTGAAAGTACCTCCCCTTTTAAACAGTTTCCATGGACGGCTCTCCAGAGGTCATGTGTACGTTACACAATACTTAGTGTAACAAAAGAAAAACATGGCGTGTCAAGTAAGAATTAGTCTAGCAGAGCCAGCATTTACTACATAAAGTCTGGGACACAGCGCTTTTGATTGACACGCACAACTACCAACTACGTAACTCAATGACAGGTCAGATGTAAAAATTATACAGAAGAATTTGTTGAGAAACTTACCAATACGACTGTCTGTTTTCAGGTATTGTCTGTTAGATAGGTTCAGTAGCTACAGTTACTGCTTAAAATAAATGTAACAACTGAAAATAGTAGTGCTGCACTAGCACCGGAACTACAGATTCAGACTTCATAAGTCACCATGCTAACAGCAAATGAAAATAGACTTCCTCACTTCTGGGAAGGCATTCGAACTTACAAGAGTATACAGTATGTATCAGGCGTTCAGCACAGTTGCTTATGTGACGTAGTGCTAATGGACGGAAAAAGCTGCGAGACTTGACCTTGGACATAATAAATAATTATATTCTTGATAACAGAACGTTTTTTTCCATTTTAGGTAATTTTGTGAGATTTTATGATTTGCCTATCTTCAGATAGTTGACTAATAGGTATTCTTTATGTATGTTAAGGGGCGGGGGGGTGTTATATATATTTTTAAAGCTATATTTAGGTTATGAACAAAGCTACATAAACTTGAGCCAACTCTTATTTATAATGTTTTGGATGTTTATATAGCAAGGATAAAAGATGTTAACGTATTTGAGGATAACAGGAGCGTTAATAAACAGGCATGCCTGGGACTGGCCACAATAAAAGGCCATTCTATTTTATATCACACAATGCCACACAGAGCTTTTAATTGATCATGCAGTTGGCATGCTGATGACTGCAGGAATATCTGCCAGAATGTAATTTCTCAAGATAAAACTACACATATTAGAGTAGCCTATATCTATCACCCTTAGGTTCATTTGGTGGCTACCAGTATTCCCCATACAAAGAAGTGGACGACTTTGTATTAACGGTGGTTAAAAAGGACGGAATTCAAGGAGGTATGTGCTTATGAAACTAAAATGCAAGGGACTGTATGATCATTTTTGGGAATTTTTAAATTGAGCTAATATTAAGACTAAATATAATGGTTTGAACCACATTAAAGCAATAAAAATGTCCGAACTCTATACTAACTCAAAATTATTCCCTCTACTAGGTACAAATATTAAACAATATACCAATACATCCAGAATACTAAATTAGTCATTTTTACTTTTTGTGTAGTGCTATGCTAAATGTCAAATCAAAATATTGATGAAGGTATCTGATAGTGAATTTGGCACAAAACCAATGAATAGTTTTAACTTCTTAATTGTGTTTCTTTATTTTCTTTGAATATATTATTATATTGCCTCATTGTTCATTATGTTTCTGAAATTATTTATTCATGCACTTTATATAATGTTAATGCTGAATACATAAGACTGTTGTGTAAGTGGAAGGTCTGATGTCTCTGAACAGGCATTAGGCGTTGGAACTACTTTGTTTCTGAACAGCTGCTGGTCTACGACATCCTGAAATACCGCTGGTGTGAAAATATTGGCAGGTTTCATAAAAGCAACAACATCATGTAAGTTTTATTGTGCTGATGGACCAGTTTTCAGTTTTTGTGTCGACTACACATTTTATTTATGGTCTCTCTCTTTCTCTCTCAGGATTGTTGTGGATCTTAAAGAGGAAGTGTGGTACCAGAAGTGCCATGATCCTGCTTGCAAAAACTTCAGATCTTCAAGTATGCCAATGCCACTAGGAGGAGCTATTTTACTTCCATGCAAGACCAAACATATTAAACATTACCTAAAGCTAAACGCCACATTTGAAACTATGCATCCACCCATGAAATAAGAAAATGGGAGGGCAGCGTAAAGACATGTCTGTAAACCCACCAAGCTCAGAAAAGTTAGTGGGAAGCAGAATAGAATGGGCTTGTCCTTTGCCAGACCCCATAGTCACGATGCTGCAAGTAATCTGCTAATGGCACATTTCAATTGCCTGTATTTAACCTGTAGAGTAGTAACCGTTTAAAAGAGTTAGACAGTGAAGGATAATCCTGAAATGGCAGAGATACCTTTTAAGGGCAGTTTCTTTAAAGATGAGTTCTAAATTTGACAACCCAGCCACCACATTTTGAACTACTGTATACATTTACAAGATCATTGCACAGCCGTTTTCTGTACGGCTCTTAATAGTACATTTCCCATATAAAGTACACGTATATCTAAAGACACGCATGCACACCTGAAACTATTTAATCTACCACACATGCACAACTGTCCATACATCTAGTGAATACGTATAGTAAAATGTATATTTGCACATTTAGACAAAGATCCTGCATTTGTGCTAACATTAAGAAAATTGTCCTGTCAAGGTTACCTGCTACCACCAGAAGTGTGTGTGAGCTACATCTTCACAAGGGTTTGTCATTTTTCCTTTTCCACTGCATTAACTGACATTGGTGTTGCTCACAGCTTCACATTTATAATACAGTATTTTAAAATATTAAGACTAGGGTGTTTCTGTGGTGCTTGTGCACAAATACGGATCTTATGTGCTCACTGACAGGGCGAAAACAAGAATGACCAGGCGTATTTAATGGACGACAATGGTGATATTGAAGTAAGACAGACAGCAGACCAGGAGCCACACAGCACCGCCCATTTAGAGAAGGAAGTGTCTGATCCTTGGGAAGATGGATGTGATGACCAGGCCCTCATAGGGGCTCTAGAAGACTATGAAAGAAACAATGAGTTTGAGGAGATCCCAGATGAGCTTCTGCTACAATGCATGACAGATTGAGTCTCGGCAGTGGTTCCCAAATCTTTTCAGCCACTGACTTCTAAAGTGAAATGATTCAATAATTAACATTGTGCCAATTGGAAATTGAAATTGCATTTCCTGCATTAGATTGTTTTTTTTCTAGTTCTTTGTAGTAGTCATATGTTTATGAATGCACTTAAGAGATACTTGAAACCATTTATTTTTGTAAGTTAAAACAGTTACAAGTACATGTCTTAACAAATTTTAAATAAACAAACATGATTTCCTATGTCAAAAACAGAATACATTAATTGTTTATTTTGTAGAGCTGCTTAAACTACACTCCAAACTCAACACTTAGAATTTTGCCCATAGTTGTGTCAACATTAGCTTGGTTGGTTTGATAATTCTACAGATTTCAGTCTTAGTGAAACAAACCATCAAGCACCTTTAATTTGAATTGGCTTTAACGTTTTAAAAATACTTTAGGCACAGATACCTGGACATCCAAGTGTATGTATGTATAAAATTTGAATAGCTAAATGTGATCTGTAATCATTTTACCATGTGCCCAATTTTCACAAATGGCCTGGTAATCAAAGATACATCCTAGCTCCCTAAAACATGAACATGCTGAGGACTTTTAGATCAGTGTACTACTACCGGTTCACAGATCACTGAAGTTTAAGAGGACGTCTAAAAACAAGAACATGCACATAAATATTGGTGGCTGTTTTACATTGACTGTACAATGAAATAGTTGGAACATAGTGGCTCTTTGATGCAGGGAATGAATATCACTACATATGATCCAGTCATTAACATCCCATACATATAACGGTACACCTTTTTCCTACAGATACATTATTTACAAGGTCAATTATTAACTTTAAAATCAAAATGTTAAATACACTTGGATATAAATATATTTCTTTAGGAATAAATGCATTAAGATGAACAAAAACAATTAAATAAACTCATTTAGAGACAAGGAGAGACTGATATGACACCCTACCTTCCAATGTGAGGCAGCAATATTTGAGACATTAGCTGGTACTTTGTAGCTACTACCTAGCTCAATGAAAAGGAAAGACTATTACATGAAGCAAATAATCCATTCCATCTGAGATGCGCAGGCCAGTTAGTCCTCGATTATGACTATTTTGGTCATCTCCATTGACAAGGCCTTACATCTTAATCTTGGAGTAGAGTGCATCGATCTGCTCTCTGAAGTGGCTACAGATTTCAGTCCTTTTTGCTTTGAGGGTGGGTGTCAAGAGGCCATTCTGAACTGAAAACATCTCTGGGTGCAACGCAATGTCCCTCACCTACAGAGGAAATAAATGACATTCAGTTGAGTGATCAAGTGTCCAACGCAAGGGCTCAAAATGCTATAAATGGTAATAGACGATGATGCAAGCCATGGGAGAATACTGTATATAATTGTATTCTAATATAAATCAAGTACATCATAATTGCTGTAACATTTTTGGTTGTTTTAAAACAACTGGCTAGTGGTTACATTTTTAGCAAGGATTCTACAAAACGTTTATCCAAACAATTTATAAGAATTCCATAGCAAAATTGCAATTATAATCTACTGCAGACACGGCGAGCACTCACTGTTCATGTCCCGCAGAAGTAGTCTATGGGTCCTAAATTCACTCAGAATTTTGCGAGAACGCATCAAAGTCTGAGTATGTGAGGGTGGGCATTGAGATTGGGCCACAGTAGTAGCATTAATGCTGCACACATTGGTATAGGTTTGGGTAGGGAAACCTCAATGTTCTTACCAATATTAAGGGACCGCCAAATTTTGCCTACCAATAATTTCTATGTCAAAGTCCATTTGCTTAAAACAAATTATACACACACAAATAAATAAAATTCAAAATATTGTATAACATTATACAGTCACTTTGAAAGAGATTGGCTTCATTTGTCCTTGTAAAGTTGGGGTGGGGGGTGAATAAACGTTCCATTTTTATTAGTTAGGTCTGAAAACTTAAATTGAGCAGCTGATTAAAGTTGCTTTCCAAATGTAGAACTTCTAATGTCAGTTTAAGCAAATACAATTTAAAATGACATTTTCATAAAACTGCAATATTATTTCCAATTAAAACCAAAATACATTGACCCATGCCATTGATGGCTTGAAAACAAATATGTAGCCTATTACACATTACATATTTTCAAGCTAGCAATGATATGTTACATTTATGATAGCTGATGTCAAATACTGGGAAAAACATTTATTTTTACAATTTCATATAACTTCAACAACTAAGTCGTAATTTTGCCTTGTCATACATAATGTGTGTAAATATGCACTGTATGCAGGTAGAGCTTCAGTTTGACTTTGCAGCGAACATCAGTCTGGAGAGCTTGGAAATCATTTAAAACCGGTAAACCTACTGTGTTGCCAATCAGCATAATTGTGTTAGCTATCGCCGTGGTTTAGAAGTGACAAACATCTTGAAAAATGACAATGGCTCCAGAGGTTAATGTAATTTATTAGAAGAGCAAAGGTTTTCTCAATGGAAAATGTTACTCTTCCAACTTTTCCACTGCAAGCGTGGATAACAACAGGCTTTAGGTTCACAGGTTGGTCCAATCACTTGCCAAGTATTGTTTGAAAACGCCTGCCCTTTTAAAACTGTTTCAACGGACAGCTCCCCAGATGGATGTGTCTAACAACACATATCTGGCATGTTAGGTATCGGCAGCAGACATTTCATTCTAAGGCAAGCCTACTCCCTTGCACACTACAGTATCCAGAAAATAGAATTTGTCTTTGGCATTTTAATTATAGGCTACATCACTTTGTAACATCACCCCATGCTAAAACATTGTTGAACAAAAGAAAGATCACCTGTTCAAAAGACTTGAGGCCCCCTTCTTTCCCTAACATCAGGATGTCCTCCAGGATGGCATTCTTCACATCCTAAAACAAATAATGTAGATAAAATAAATAAAATAAATACCACTGCAAATGCAAAAATGGAAAATAGTACCAAATCTACCTTGTTACTGCAGAGTTCAGAGTAGGAGCCCTCAATCCCTCTTTTTTTGGCCCAAAGCGGTAAGAAGTCAGTATCAGGCACAACTATGCCCACTAGGCATGCCTTTGTAACACAGAGCAAATCATAATCATTCCTACAATATGCTACCAAACTAGAAAATATTTGGTTTTATTCTGAAGCAAATTAGAGGGCCATTATTAATGCTGTATTAAAACATTCTAAATAAAATACATTAACAACTCACCTGCAAGCTATCTCCATGTACAAATATTTGTGCCACTGGATCGCTACGAGAATATACATTTTCAATTTTTTCTGGAGCAATGTATTCTCCTTGTGCCAGTTTAAAAATGTGCTTTTTCCTGTCAATGATCTTCAACGTGCCATTCTACAAAAATCCAAATGGAGTTTGTTAACATATTAAAGTTGGAAACTGACATCACAATTAACCAATGTTGCATTTTAATTTCATACTGTACAGTAACTGCTTACAGGTAACCATTTCCCAATGTCTCCTGTGTGAAGCCATCCATCCTTGTCAATTGCTTCTGCTGTTTTTTCAGGGTCTTTTAGATACCCCATGAATACATTTGCGCCTTTAACACATATCTAGCAAAAAAGAGAGTGGGGGAAAGCCCGATACAGTTATCTACACGACACTACAAATGTCTTGTTTAAAAAGAGACAATTTCAGTTGATGCTTGTTTGTTTTTTCACTACACAAACATATTACTACTGCAATGGCCATCTGCCATCATAGACACAAATAATTTTGTTTCCTAGAGAACAACGTCATAGGACATGAGGAGAGCAAACAGAAGGTACAAGCAAACATTAAAATTAGATGTGTACATGCCTGAATATCTCAGACAATACAATTTGATATTTTGGATCAGTTTTCCAAGGGATATGGTATTTACCTTGTATCAATGTATAACAGAACACTTGAGTAACACAAAGAACAAATAATTATTCCTGTAAGATCGGCACTATATTCTTACATTGACACACTTCTGTTCTTTTCTTTTACTGCCTGTATAGGCATATAAAAAACAGGACAATAGCAACACTAATTACCTCTCCCTGTCCATTGGCTGCCAGGTAATTCATGTCAGCCACATCTACCAGCTTGATATAGTTGCATGGCAGTGGGGCTCCAACATGACCTAGATAAAAGTGGTTTTACTTCAATAGTTAATTTACTGGTTAATTGTATGCAATCAACAAACAGCAGTGTAAAATAATGTATGCACATTTGCTTAAAAATAACCATTGTCCCCCCCCCCCCCCAAAAAAAAGCCAAAAGGTAATACCTGCAGTCCAGTCACCAGGCATCGACAGGGAACACCCAGCTGTACATTCAGTTTGGCCATAACCTTCGTAAAACTGTTGGACAAGAAGGCACATGGATTGTACTTACTAGTTATCCAAGTGAATGTGTGAATGCTGATAGAAAGGGGCATAAGAACATGTTTACCTGACAACCCAGTGCTGCCCGTAAGAATGTGAGAACGGTCGGAGATACTGGTGCCGCCCCTGTGATCATGAGCCTCACACGGCCACCCAGGCTAGCCTGCAGGGATGGGAATGGAAACAGGAAAGACAACTGTAATCATAAAGGATAAAGAATAACATTTCAAACAAACATTGGCTCTTCTTAATGTGAAGGACTGATTAGGACTGTGTTCAATAGAAAACCGTGTTACATTTTATATATTAACATCCTCTACAATTAAGACAATGAAATGCAATGCAATAAAAAGGTAAATTTGGAAAAAAACAAACACTCTGAAGTGTCCAAAATGTCAAGTTCATTCACTTCCATTGTATGTCAGCAAAGGTGCAAATTAAACATTTGCTTTGTGTGCTGGTGAAGCAACTTTGCATTGTAACTTTATCTAGAGTTCCACTCTTTAACCGCTGACTTCACAGCCTCCACAGACAGACATTCTTAGGAAGGCAGAATGAAATGGAGGAGACTTTGGTTATTGTGGTGTCTAAGCACAGAACTAGGTCTATCCATCCAGTTTTCTATACAATGTTTCTATTAATAACTTGAAATGAAACTGCCCCTATACAATTTTCCTTCGCAAAACAACCGCGTGTCATGTAATGTGTGACCAGCAACCACTCATACGGATTATATATATATATATAATATCATACTTTATTGAAAAACAGCAACGTGTATACACTATGTTCAGTGTCTTTTTGCTGAGAAATTACCACGCGCAGTGTTGCTCACACACGTTCACACAAATGGAAAGATAAAGGCCCACACTTCGCTGTCTGGGTGGTTTAGCAATGTCACAGCAGTTACTTGGCTTTCATGTGGCACTCTCGTGTGCGTCAATACAACCTACGACGACCATAGATCAGCATCAAATACAATGTAATGGCTGTAGACTAATTTTAAATAATAAATGTAGGCATGCTTTACTTAATCTCCGTTGCCTTAGAACGGATATCATCAATTCTGTGTTCGACCCGGCCACATCTGTTGTTCGTGTACGAGACGTGCACAACATCAGCAGGCACGAGCATACGACATGTTGTATATTTGAAACGTAATGACAAATAATCATACACAGTATTTTGCCATCGTTAAAAATGATCTACATAAGAATCCATGTAAATTCAGATGTAACTTCTTTTGGCCTGGAAATTTTTCATGTAGAAAAAAAAAAAAAGCAGCTGAAACGGTTGTTATGGGAAACACCAGGTCTCTCACTCTCACTTGTGATCGGTCAACTGGCAAAAACAGATGATGTAGGGTGTTTTCATGTGAGAAGTTTAACTGTTTTCAAATGATAAAGAAGCCCAGAGCTGCTGAAAAAAAAAAGAGCCCGCGGCAGCGTTTAAGTTCAGCGCCTGTGGCGCTTTTAAAAACAGTGTCCGCTCCATAGGGTTATAATGTCAAAAATGAGGCAGACAGCTTTCAAAAACAAGTTACATCTGAACGCGGCCTTAGGAAATATTATGACAAAATGAGATTGTGGCACCTGAAAATGAATGTAGCAGTAAAAAACGATTACACCTTTTTGATTAAGGGCCCGATCCATAGAACTATATATTAGCTTGACCAAACCGAAACGCGTCACTAAAAATGCATCGCTAGCAAAACCATTGTTTTCCTATGGTATGGCACGACTAGCATGCACTATTTTATGATGGCGCAGTTTGCCTTTTTTTTTTTTTTTAGATGTGTGTAAAAGCCTCAACTTTTCAACGCAAGAAGCGGAGTCACGCTGTTGGTCAATGTGACAGTTGGCCCAGGCAGCCGTTCTCTTTTGGCGCATCTCTGTGTGATCGGGGGTTTATCAAAGAGCTTTTGAAGTGGCCGCACCTATAGCGACGCGTCTCGATGTGATTGGGGCCAAATGTGTGTTTTGAGAGTTCCTCCACGTGCAGTACCACTTGTCACCACAAAACACAGCTGCTTCAAGCATAGTCAGACCATGCCCACCTGGTCTGCAGCTAGATGAAGATAGCTGATCATGACAGATGTGACGAGACTAAGCCAGAGGATGATAGGAAGAGAAAAAGACATTGGACAAGAGCACATTTTGTACTGGCTTTCACTAATTGAGCAAAAGAATTGCAGGGTCGAAAACTGTTCATACCATTCTGACGTTAGCTGTAATAATCTCTCTCATGGCTAACAGGAAAACAATGGAAGTGTCCCTCCCTGCCCAATGTTATTTAGGAAATACTGCGACGTAGGTTGAAACTATATTGATGCCATCCGACTCACAGTTCTCAAATTTTTCCAGATGCCAAAATATTCTCAACTCATCTAGTCATGTCAGACATACATGCAATGAAATTGCATGTATGTCTGACAAAAATTGACCAAAAATTGGTCAATAATTCTTGAAAGTTTACAACCTTGCAAATCGATCTCAGAGAGGGTGTAGGCTATACATTCCTCTAACAGCCACAAGATAATGTCATATTTAATGGATGACATGAAGTACATGCATACCTGAACTTTTCTGAAGATGAGCTTGTCCCACATGCTGTCCTTTCTTACAACACCACTTCTAAGCTGTGCTTCCTTCCTACTGGTGGCGAAGTCTAGGAGCCACCTCTTCAGTGGGGAATCAGCTTGACTAAATATCTGTGGAGAGGTCAATGCCTCAGATGTTCATTTGAATATGCATTACAGACATAGCACTAGGCTGGCTGTCCTAACAAAATAGACATTCTGAACTCCCTCAGATTTGTTCATATCAGATATGTTATACAAAAGTTTGTCATAAATAAAAACCAAAAAGACAAATCAAACCTTATCAAACATGCGGTTGAGAAGCCTTGGGACAACAGGGAAGACTGTTGGCTGCAGTGTTTTCAAATCATCCATCAACAGACGAATGTCTCCTTGGAAGTAGCCAATTCTACCACCATGGATGAGGATAACACCCTGAATACAAATTATATTAAGAAGGTAGTGCAGGTTATAACATAACTAGTCATGATTCCTAAAGGAGACTGAACAACAAATGTTAGCTATGCATCTTGGATGGATATCAGTAGACAAGGGTTTTTTGTCAGTCAGTCCATTGAAGATTAAGACCATAATTTATGATAATGGTCCTTGAAAAGCAGGTTGGTCAATAAAAGCAAACCGGTTCAAACTTTAATTGGTGGTAGAACTTTTTGTAAAAATGTCATATCTCAACAGGACATTTGAGGACAATGCCTGTTTAATACATACCTCTACAACTCTCTCAAACATGTGCGCTAGGGGGAGATAGGACACATGAATATCATCAAGGTTCAGCATGCAATGCATCTGCGGAAGACACAAGAACATGCACACACACACACACACACACACACGGGTCAAGCATGCATACCTCTACTACCCTCTCAAACATATGGGCCAATGGTA
>JAODLL010074986.1:0-16219 GCA_026546735.1 Forbesichthys agassizii | reverse complement strand
ACATATATATACACATACATACATACATATATGTACGTATATGTATATATATATGTATATATATGTGTTGACATCTGCAATCCGGGTTACTAAAGCGCGGTGACTCACTGCGGCTGTACGGTGACGTCACGAGTGCCATAGGAATGCTGCTATGGTAGGAATGGCGGCTATGAGTGGTAGACGAAGGAGCCAAAATACCCCGAAACTTTACTTCTAAAGACTTTCCGGGGAGTGGATTTACTTAAAGCGAAAGGCAGACACGCATCCTCCCTGCACCGGGGCAGACTCTGCGAGGCTAGCACTATAGCCTCTGCAGACGGACGCACTTATTTTGGCACTCGCTTGTTAGCTAATGCCGCTGAGTTTGACTGAAGCTAGCTGTTAGCTCGCTGCACTAGCCAGCTGTTGGCTGCTCGCCTCAGCTAGCCCAACAAGTTAACTGCTCAACTGTCTGAAAGCAGTCAAGATCTGTACGCGTTACCCGTTCCCGGTCCAAACCCCAAACAAGCTTCATCTGGACTGCTGCCGTCAGACGAAGAACAACACGAGTAATCAAACGGCATATAGAAAATATATATAATCTAAAAATAGTCGCTGTCATTAACGTGAGTTAGCCAGTGTTAGCTAGCTAAGTTAGGATTCCAAAGTCTCGCCCATTTTTTTTAGCAACCCATCCAGCCAGCAGCATACGGCTCTCGTACTACGAATAAAACAATCTGTTTATGCGTCCTGACCGATTCCACGATGGAAAGCCTAACGCTAACTGATGTCGAACAGAAGTATTACTCGGACTTGTTCGTTTATTGTGACACGGACAACACCAAAAAAGTGGCTTCCAACGGGAGTGTTCTTGACCTTTTCCGGGCGGCCCAGCTACCCAGCGAAGTTGTTCTGCAGGTGAGCTACCGTTAGCTAGTAGGGCTTTCATTGAATCTGACGTGCGGTATAACACGGGGCTTTACAACCTGCGCACTCAGTTTAAATATGTGTAAATGCGCTTGCCCGCATTTCCATTTAAGCTAACGGTAGCCTTGTTGCGTAGCAAAGGAGCCCTTGGCTGGGACGGGAGACACACCTTCTTTTGGCTAATGTTAGCTTTAGCCAAAAACAGTGAGTAGCCGAGTTCATTACCGTTTACCATTGCGTTAGTTGGACCATGTAGGCTCGATGTCGCATGTCACAGTACAAATGCTGACACCAGTTACCCCTCCCGTGCTCTCATAAGACAAGTCATTGTATGGGCAGTATGTGACATGTGACAGACAGTTGTGTGGTGCGCAAGGGTAGCGAATTGTCTACTTTGCCCAGTGCTTCAGCCCAATGTTTTCTCCCTGCTACTCATTCATCAACATCTGTTTATTTTTTGTTCATAGCTACATTGATTGTTACCAATGCATCACCCGCTACAATACAGTGTTCTCTCACTTTGATGGGGTTTTCGTTACACCAAATGTAATACAATGTAATATGTATAAGGTGATACTACATGTCACCGTGTAGTTATTATAATATAATAATTGTAATCCTTCCACGTCATTGATGGGTTAAGATATGTCCTTTTAGTTTGCTGTAACAACAGTAAAACTGTATGAGAGCCACAATTATCTGTACTGACTTTTGCCGAGAGTGAATGATAGCCGACAGGTCATGGACAGCCGACAGGTCAATTTAGCAGCCATAGTCGTCGGGTTCTAGAAGCCTATCTCAATACAATATGTGCAGTTTGTGAGTCAGCATCCTTTTCAAGGTCAGTAAGGTAAATGGCGCTATCTTACACACAATCTGCAGAATCCACATTGCAGTCACCACGTTTCAGCTTTCCTACAAGATAAGTTAGTGGTGCCTTGTATTATTACTTGCAGTGTTCAGCAGAAATGGCTGCAACCCAGCATAGCATAGCAGGCTGTAATTCTTGGTAGTGCATGGAAGCATCCAGACGGACCTGGGTGATCATTTCATCAAGAGGAGTTGTGAGGTTCAACTATAATTTTTATACGTTGATGTGAGGTGTCTGGATACATTTCAGCCACTACGTCTGTATGTCCCGTACAGAATAGTATTTTGTTAATTTATACATTAATTGAACGGAGACAGCACAGAAATTAATGCGTTCCTTACAAATGGAAAGGGCATTTCTTGTGGATTGGATAATACATCTCAGTTAGCATAGTTGCTGTGACAATAAAGTAATTGTTTGCAGTCTATGGTGCCCACAACCTGTAGCACAGAAGTCACATTGAGATCTCGAGCCCCAAGGGAAAGGTGTTGATCAGCCCAATGATACATTTGTTGTAAACTGGTAGTGTAATATAACAGTCAAGTAACTGCTGAAGCTAATATCCAAGTCAAAGTACATTTCTGTAGCATAATTTCTTTCAAAAGTGAAGTTACAGGCAAACACGCCTAGTTCCAGCTGTTCAAATATATTCTGGTCAGTTCTATGAATGCAACGATAACATTGTGTGTGTGTGTGTGTTCAGATCACAGAGTTGTGTGGAGCCACTCGACTCGGTCACTTTGGGCGGAGCCAGTTCTACATTGCGTTGAAGCTCATTGCGATTGCCCAGTCAGGACTGCCACTGCGGGTGGAAAGTCTCAACTCAGGTGAGTCTATGGTTCTCAGCTGATTGCTTAATTCTTGTCGGTTGCCTGACAGCATGTTGTCTTCCCCAATGAGCAACTACTAGAATATTCCACTTAGCGCTACACTTTCTGCTGTATCAGTGTTTTTCAGTGGGATGTTTGTGGGGCTAGATGCTTTCCTCTAGAGCAGGATGTCAGAGGCACATGACGCAATTTCAAAGGGCCAAGCCCATTTTAAAGTGTTGTTATGTTGTTTAATAAGTGTAAGCCATTGTGTCAACCTGTGGTACATTACTTAACAGTGACCATGCCGTAATCACGAGGGTGGGATTAAATCGGGAACAGCCTATGCCTTTTATGCACATACAGTGTATTAGCGCTTCACGACACACTGTGTTGAGCATGTGTGGGACAATGCCATGACACCATGCCTTCTCAGTGCTTGGTAGGCAGGCATTGGACCATGGAGGTTACTTAATATCTTCGGTTAAAATGATATCGTCAGTTATTGGAGACACAGAGAAAGTGGGGCATGACATGGTCGTGGCTGCATTATACTGAGACAAACCCATCTGAACTGAGGAAACGATCTAAGCACAACACACAGACCTCACGGTTGTGAGACGTTGTCACAACATGGCATTTCTAGCCCCCTCCCCCCCACGTTGCAACACACATTTGTGTGATAGGTCGGAGGTATACCTGGACAGAAACTAAACATCTGTGATTGCCCTTTAGTTTGGCTTTTTGTTAGAAATTAAAGAAGCAATGTTGGTCCCATTCACACTACACAATGTTTCAGACTTTAAATGATTGCATAATTTTATAATCCATTATGAGGAAGCAAAAATGAGACTTCCTCAGAACCATTATAATAATCATGTTAGATGGGAGGGGGCAGTTTTTGCCAGAATATGGGGCGCTGCCTCTGACAGACTTGGGATCTATTGGTTTAAGGTTACAACTGACTTAACCACTCTAATGGAGAACTATTCAGTACTAGTATTCACGTAGAATAAAGCTTTTTCAATGGAAGTGCACAGAAAAGGGTGTTTCAGTGATCATGTTTCAAAGATCGCTGAGATGTCCTGGTTAATGTGGTAGTCTGATGGGCGCTGCAGCTATCATCAGGAAATGTGCATGTGTAACTTCCTGCTCTGTGCTTTTCGTCCTTATAACATAGCCGTTAAAGTCATGTTTACTTGACACACATGTTGGATTTACTGCACACTTTACATGGCCTTGCTAGCCTGTTTGAGGTATGGCTACTGGATTATTATATTACAATTGTGAGCTTGACACGGTGCCTAGCAAGCCATGGGAGAGGCTGCGTTGTCATGCCAAAGAGCATGTCCTACCAGAGCTGCAATAATGTATTCATAATCCTGTTAATACTAACCTGATGAGCCATGTGGTTTGTTACGAAGGACCATCTGAGAAGTCGCCTCTGAAAACTCTTTAGAAAAGGGCAGCGTTTTCAAAAAATACTCTGAGATGAGATGCATCAGGTGCCCTATCTGTGTTCAGTACTCTTAATACCCCCCACCCCCCCAGTCAGGGACCTGCCGCTGCCCCGCTTCGTGGTGAGCAAGAGCGAGGCAGAGGCTCGCCACGCTGCGCTGTACCAGGACGCAGATGGCCACTACCCCTCCCCCGGGGCGGCCGTGATCCCCAGGCCGCCTGCCCGTGGCAGTCAGGTCAAGAAGGTGCAGCAGCCCCACCCCCAGCCCTCCGCCCCGCCCCCCGTCCACGACGTCATCCAGCCCCTGGCTCCCCCCGTAGATCCACAGGTGAGTACCACGCCTTGCCTGTAGATGGCCCTATGCATTTATTTGTGTGTTCAGATTAATATATTGTTGACACTTTTAGCCACACACACACACACGTTGTAACTAGTGGTCACTAGTCAATGTTGGGATACTGTGTGTTTGGCACGTGCACAGGCTGGCCGAGGGAATTTTGATTGGGGGCAGTGTTGCTTGGCAACATTATTTGGCAGTACGCTGAAGTCCGCCGAGTGCCTGAACTGAAAGACCAGGTTATCTCATGATCATGTTGTTCTCTGACGCACGGGCATGCTCCAGGATGACAATGCCCGGATTCATCAGGCTCAAAATGTGGTGGGGAGGTTCAGGGAGCACGAGGAGTCATTCTCCTGCATGATTGGCCCACCTGGGTCCTGACCCCATGAAAGGGTGTGTGTGGTTTGGAGGGCATGCTTAGCACAGAGGGAATTGAAATCGGTTTCTGCTTGGATTCAGAGCTGTTGCACATTTACTAATGGAAGTGAAAGTATATGGTGGCTTAGGGCCCGATCACACCAAGAGCGTCGCTTGCAAAACGCGTCGCTTGAAACGCGTCGCTTGCAAAACCATTGTTTCCTATGGTACGGCGCGACTGGAATGCGCTTAGATGCAGCTTTTTTTTTTTTAGACGCACATAAAAGTTACAAACTTTTGAAGTGGCTGCACCTTAAGCGATGCGTCTCGGTGTGATCGGGGCCTTGTACAGCTTTTGTGCATCATTGGCGTTATGGACTCCTCCCATAGCTTTATATTAAAAGCCAGCTAATTGCTCCTCAAGGGCCCGCTAGCTGCTCATTCTGTGTGCGCTGGAACTATAATCTGGTGTTGCTACAGAGCCCTGGCTCTGTGAATGGGAACACAACACTATCCCAGCCTTGGGCAATGTGTGTTCAATTGGGAGGGGGGGCGGTGCTTCTGGGGGAGCCCCTTGTGGCACTGAAGAGGGGGTTGTTTTGATTCTGTTCAAATAATAACCGAATGACTGATTCCACCTTTAAGCAGACTGTCTCCTCTAAACTGTGCACGTGTGTGTGTGTGTGTGTGCGTGTGTTCCTGTCAGCCTGACTCCACGTCTCCGGTGGTCTCCCCCCACCAGTCCCCCCCCACCTCGCCCCCCTCCTGGAGGAAACACAAGCGTCAGCCCAGCGGAGGAAGCGCAGACAGACAGGTCGTGGTGGCCGGGCCCGTCTGGACGCACTTCAGAGAACCACAGGCGGGTACGTGCCCACTGGGGGGAAAAGGGGGGGGGGGTTGGTGAGAACATAGACGTTTCCAGAAGCTATTGCCATATTCTCAATCTTCTTTGGTGCAATGTCTCGAGTAATTCGGCCAGTCAGAATAAAGATTATTCATTAATTTATCTTTTCCATGGATGAAAGAAACGTTTGACGGTAGCCTCTGACAAATGGGCACCGTTTTGAGGTAGGTAATTTTTTTGCTAATGAGACAATATGCGATTTAAATTAACGTAAGATAACGAGCCATTCATTAGTAGCAGGTGTGTTGGAGCAGGGAGACATCTTAAGCATGCAGGGCAGCGGCCCTCCAGGTCCAGGGTTCCACACCCCTGTGCTGAAGTAACGCTAACTTAGGTAGACCACCGTAGCAAAAAATAAATCACCAATGACACCAACGCTTGCCGTTTTAGCACGTCAGCTACCGGCAACGTCGGTGAATTGTGTATTACAGTGTCATTTCAGAAGCAGAATCAATTCACTGAGTTAAGGCTAACTCCACGTATCTGTGTCTGATTTCAATGGCCGTCATTGTAAATTACCAGGCAAATAAAAATGAACATGTAAAGAAACAAGACTTTGCCGGTTGCCATTTTGTTTTGCATCAATAAAAATATGGAAGGGCAGCTCCGGTGATTTGTCAGCCCTCAGCGTGTTGCACACACGGAGCTCAACCGGAAAGCAAATGCGCTCGATGCAATGTTCAGGTCCGCTATGCGAGGTGGCTGCTGCTCGCAGAACTGTTACCTACCTCTGGTTTTTAGACTTGCCCCAGAATTAGATCGATCTGACTTCTGACAGTTGTCAAACGTAGGCTATTCGTTGTCTACTTGGTTGCTTCCCTGAATTGTCATGTCATGATTTGTCAGGGACAATATACACTTAATATTGTAACAGGTTAAATGTACATGTGGGCACAATAACCTGAACAAAAAGTATTAAGTTACTGTAAGTAGTGTCAATAAATGTGTTTTTACTCTCTTTTCCCTTTATTTTCTTCTCAAAATACACCAGAAGGCGTTGTTTAGCTGTTAAAATCACAAACATTTTCAGCTGGGGGGGAGGGGGTTGCCCCCAGACCCCCAGACCCCCTTACAAGGGTTTGGTTCTCAAACACGTCACCTTTTTCATCCCTTCTGAGTTTGCATGTATTCTTATTACTTATTACCATATTAATAAGGTAATGAGATAACTATTTTATTACCTTATTGGCTTACTTTTACTCTCATTGCTTTATTAAATTATGAAATAACTAATTAATCATTACATGTTATTTTATTAAATAATTTTTACATTGACATTTTATCATCATGTTATTACATTATTCAAATGGTAATTAAAAAGATATTAGATATTACCAAATCTCATTATTTTACCTAATTTGACCATAAAATAAACCTTATGTTACTATATTAACATATTACCTATTTATCACCACTATTATAACTGCAGCAGTTTAAAGCTGATGTTGTCCACGCCCTGTCTTGCATCCCATCTCTCCCCTCTCCCCCAGGACCAGTGGCCAGTGACGGGATGTGGTCGACCCACTCTCCCCCATCACCTCCCCCGCCCGTTCAGGAGAGTTGGGTCAGCTTCACAGCGGACACCCCTCCCTCCAGCACGCTCCCCGCAATGCACCCCTCGTCAGTGCAGGTACGGCAGCCCCCTACACCCCCCATGTGTCTGACCACACCAGGCGTTCTCAATGATGCAGCCTCACCCCGGCATGCCACATCCACGATGAGACACACCTCTTATGATAAGCATCATGTTCCCCAGCCCTGTTCCTGGGGGACCCCTGCCCTGCATGTTTTACATGGCTCCCTGCTCCAACACACCTGATTCACATTCATTTGGTCGTTGTCAATCTCTGCAGAAGCTTGATAGTGACCCATACATTTGAGTCAAGTTGGTTGGAGCAGGGAGATATATAAAACATGTAGGGCAGCGGTCCCCCAGGACCAGGTTTGAGTCACGCAGGTTCAAACCATGAACGCCAGTAATACTACTACTACTAATAATAATAATACAAACAATAATAATGTTGACGTTAAACCAATCTATCAAACATTTAGATTTTATTAGGTCTGGCCCCAAATATTCGATTATCCGGGTATTCAATTTAAATATTGGGATTCGAGTATTCGTTTTTTCACATTATGCATGCATGTTTTCCCATTAAACCCTATTGTCTCCATATAAACCCACATGTTGACATGTAATTGCCTGCCCTACACTGTGTCATCAACACAATTGGCTCTGTTTGTAAGAAGAGAGCGAGGCTATTCATTCAACACACACTCTTATTGGCTAATACAGGAGGTATGTGCTATTTGACAGCTCTGATTGGCTCAATTGACGTATCAAAGCGGCCATTTTGAGCGCATGGCTATGTTTACATGTGTGCTCACTGAAGCTAGGAATCGAAGATTCAAAGATTATTTCTGTTATACTTCTTAATTATATTTGAGTGTTTTTAATGGTGTTTTAGAGCGAGTATTTGAATATACCATCGGAAATACCATCAAGTATTCAAAACCTGTAAAATGGCATTTGGGACAGCCCTAGATTTTATAGAAACAACCCTTTTGTTATTACCAGATGTGTTGATTTATTACTTGGTAGGTTTTACAATCTGTCCCGTTTCTCACGGCGACCGCAGGACAGCACGACGATACGAACGGTTGCCTCAGCAACCATGACCGGCGAGATCCAGCGGCAGTCGAGCACGTACGACGACCCGTGGAAGATCACGGACGAGCAGAGGCAGTATTACGTCAACCAGTTCAAGACCATCCAGCCCGACCTCAATGGCTTCATACCTGGTGAGAGCTCCCCCTACAGGCAGCGGGGGGGAAGTGTAAACGTATCCAGTGGTCACTTGTCTTCTTACATGATGCCAGCCTGCATGGGTTGGTTTGAACCGCTCTTGACAATATTCACATAATGTGCCGATAAAACCTTTTTATAACTAATCAGAGATTTGTCCGGCTGTGTGACTTTCACATTAATTCTTTTGCTTCTTGAATAGACCCAATTAATTTAAGCCTTTTAGCAACCGTTTTTGTGATTTAGGCTATAGCCTGTCTATATATAGTCTCATGGCAGAACGTAAAAATATAAATTTCTGTGAAAAGGAAACCGCAGCTGACTAGGCCTATCAGTTGTTACAACTCTCTCTCACACACACACATGGGTGCATACAATTACACCAGAATGCAGGAAATTATGTTTTGTCCCCCTAAATTGTGTCCCCCCATGTTGAAGTCACTCCTATGCACTTGTCTCTATTACACTATCCTATAAAAAGAAAAAGCTATTAAACAAAATGAAAAGAAAGTGTGTTGCCATGGGTACCACAGCAGGTACCCAACCGTATCTACCTCTACTCAGAGCCTTTATTGACCCCTGACCCCCCTCCCCTCCCCATCCCCGTCTTCATGTGTTTCAGGCTCGGCAGCAAAAGAGTTCTTCACAAAGTCGAAATTACCGATTCTGGAGTTGTCGCACATTTGGTGAGCCAATTTTGAATCTCACTGTAATCTGTAATTGTAAGGCTTCAGTTCATTGAGGACATAGTGTTGGATCCTGCACACACTGCCCTGCTCCCATTTCTCATTGTGTTGCAGGTGTTGTTGTTCATTGTGTAGCATCTGATAATCCAGGGGCAGGATGGTCTAGTGGTCTGTGTGTTGGGCTCCTAGCTGTAAAGGTTGTGGGTTCCCCCCCCCCAACTGCTCCGAGTGGTCGGTCGCACCTTACATGGCAGCAATCACCATCGTTGTGTGAATGTGAGGCAAAATACTGTAAAGCGCTTTATAAATACAGTCCATTTACCAATAATCATTGTTTCCATTGTGTTGCGGCTGTTAAAGTTAAACGTGCTAATCAGTCATGCTATCACAGGTGCTTTTATTGTCACATACACGTAGCAAAACTGATCCTCTGCATTTAACCCATCCATCAAGCGAGCACTGGGCGGCTGCATCCGGGGGCCAACTCCAGACCCGGAGGAACTGGTGCCATTGTTGATGAACGTGCAGGCTTGCCTGCAGCAGTGGCAGGGCACTACCAGTAGTTACGCTGTGAACATGATGGACTGTGGCAGCAATGGTTGGAATGGATTGTTGTTTTGGCTCATATTTGAGAGAGAGAATCCATTGTGACCCACTGTGCTCACAGATCTGGTCACATGGTCTACTGTGATCAGATCTTATCTTCACAGGCCCGTAACACACTGGCTCTGTCTAGACACTGGCCGCAGACCACCTGTTAGCCCGACCATTACTCTCAGCTCAATGTGCACTGTCTGTAAACCCTGGTGGTCTTAGCATTTGCAAGCCACCCTGGGGAGGGGGGAGAGGGGGAGAGAGCAGAAGAGCTGGTACATGAATGTGGTTATATCCATTGTTGACAAATGACCAACTTTGCTCACAGATCTGGTCACATGGTCTGCCGTGTCATCTTCACAGGCCCGTAACACACTGGCTCTGTATAGACAGAGCCAGGCCAGTGTTTGCCGTTCATCAGTCATTTGTTGAAGGTCCCTTGGCTGCCAGCACTAGCATTTGTCGTGTTTTTATGAATGTTTAACAAGGCAGCGTCCGGTTAACAGAACAGATTTATATAAACCACATAACCATCTCTCTTTTCAGTGAGTTGGTAAATAAATTTGCTATCTTTTAAAAAAAATATATTTTGACGCTCACAGAGTGAATATGTACGGTTAACTTTAAAATGTAGGTCTGTAGTATGGGCAAGGTAAATATTTTGTCATGCGCACAGTCCGCACACCTCATGAATTCTTTCCAGCGAATATCTTAGCCTGCCTGACTCTGTGGGTGGCAGCTGCAGAACAACCAGTTGGGCACCTGCTCAGTGTTGCAGATGCCTTTCCCTTAATCCCACTAACTTTATCTCTCTCTCTGGGTCTCTCTCCCTCCCCCTCCGTGTATCTCTATCTCTCCCTGTCCCTCCCTCCCCAGGGAGCTGTCAGACTTCGACAAAGATGGAGCCCTGACGCTGGACGAGTTCTGTGCCGCGTTCCACCTGGTGGTGGCCAGGAAGAATGGCTACGACCTGCCAGAGAAGCTGCCGGAGAGCCTCATGCCAAAGCTCATTGACCTGGACGACTCGGCAGGTACGCACGCTGAGCCTTGGGTTGGGGACTGAGCTTTAAAATCAATTTGGTACCTGAGAGTAGAGAGCAACAGAGAGAACAATACTATGGGAACATGTATGTAAAGACACCTGGGACAGTGTTAATGAATAAATCAAATGTGTTGTTGTTTACATTGAGTGATGTTGCCACCCCCCCCACCCCCCACACACCCACCCTGCCTACAGAGGGCCCAGAGGCGGTCCCAGATGTGGGATACTCAGGCTCCCCCGTGGAGGTGACCCCCAGCAAGCCTCCCTCCATGCCCTCCCTGAACCAGACGTGGCCCGAGATGAACCAGACCAGCGAGGTCCTGATCACACGCACACACACGTGCATACACACACACACACGCACGTGCATGCACACACACACACACGCACGTGCATGCACAATGTGCACAAACTCACACACATGTGCATGCACGCACGCACATGCACAATGTGCACACGCTAACACACATGCACGCACACACGTGCATGCACACACACACACTAACACACGTGCACACACCGCTACAGCAGAACACTGTGGTGCTTCCATCCATCCAGTTGGTCAGCACCTCTGTGCTGCAACATGTCAGGGAAGACACGCCTGCTGCTCTGTGTTGGCTTGACTGGTGGTCTCCACCAATCAGGCAGTCAGCCAATCATCCAATCAGCGGGGTTTACCGGCTGCTCTGTTGCTCGTAGCTGTGATTGACGCCCATGTGATTCCCGCCCCCTCTATCTCCGCGGCGCTCCGTGTAATACCCGAGCTACTATATACCAAAGCTTCTCTGCAAAACCCAATGCATGTTTCTTGACCTTTAATTTATTTCCTAGTTTTTAAAACTAGTTTCCGGCCAATTCCGATTTGCTGCCGAATGCTGTCAGATTTTATTTTATGGCTCCAAGTCATTTAGATATATTTAGTTTTAAATATACTTCATTGTGTATCTTGTAAGACTTTTTTAACGTAGAAATGAATTAAAATAATTTGTTGACGGCGTTTTTAAACTGCAAGCTCTCGCGTGTGATGTCCTTTTACACTTTTGCATGGCAGCATCCATTTAACAGGAGGTATTTATTTAAAAGGGGAAAAAAGCAGCGTAAAATACTCTTCAGTGAGATGAACAATTGTATGTTTGCTCTCTAAAATGATATCCATTGCATGACAACACATTGCGTGATGCGCACAAGCCATTTGGAACCGTTAGTCTCATCAGAACGTCCACAGCTGCACGTTCAGACTACGTTACCGCTGACGCCGCGCACGGCAGCAGGCCACGTCGCACGCTGATGATGTCACGCATGATGTCACTGCGCTGACTGACTGCCGTGTGTTTCTGTTTGTCCCCTGCAGCAGTGGGAGACGTTTAGCGAGCGTTCCTCCAGCTCACAAACTCTGACCCAATTTGACTCTAACATCGCACCTGCTGACCCTGTAAGTTAATCACACGTGGTTTCTCCATTAATGGACAGATATTAACCCTCCCTCTCTCTCTCCATCTCTCTCTTGGGGTTGGTCCGTCTGGCTATTCTATCTTCTCTTTGTGTCCTTCTGTTATCTCTTACTGCGTATTTTGCTGCATGATGTTCTTTCAGTTGTGGTCAAGGCCGTCTCTTATCTGGCTCGCTTGGCTCCTATTGGACAGCTGGTCTTTGGCAAACACCAGTGGCATCCTGTAGCCCTCATTGTTTGGCTCAACCTGCAGCTCTGCTGGTCTCCCTGTAGCTTCCCGTAGCCCATGCAGTGTCACTGTAGTATAACGTAATATTAGTACATGTGTTTTGCAGGCAGGCTGGAATGTGTGTGCTGGAATCAGACCTATAGCTAGAGCTATAATCGTTAGAAGTGAAGTTGTACTTGGAGGGGGAGGCCGGTGCAATTTGACACGTAGTGTTTACATGATGGTGTCAACATACTGTACTGCAGCAACCCTACTGACGTGTCAGAAGCATGTGAAGCGCTTTGTGACTGTGTGTGCGTGTGTGCGTGCAGGATACAGCCATAGTACACCCGGTGGCCATCCGCATGACTCCCAGTAAGATCCACCTGCAGGAGATGGAGCTGAAGAGAACAGGCAGCGGTGAGACCTTGTACACAAACACACACGCGGTGGGTGGGGGGTTGAGCAACAATGTACATTTGAATAAACATTTGTTTTGCTGTTAGCATTACGTGAGCACAATACATTGATTGCATTGCCAGATGTAAGCGAGAATATTGGGATACATGTAAATTATGCATATTATTGACAGCCAGGGCAGGAGCTTATAGCATCCTCCAATACACTTTGTGCCGTGTGTGTTTGAGAGGAAGGGGAAGAGAAGGTGGTCCTGACTATCACAGCAATTTGGCGAGCCTTTAACGGAAAGCTTATTACGCATGTGTGTGTGTATATATATATATGTGTGTGTGTGTGTATGTATGTATGTATGTATATAAAATATTCTTATTCTGGCCAATACACAGCCCTTAGAGGACTGCATTGGGATTGAGATCCCACGGGTCACATAGGACCCAACAGGAATCGCACGGGCGCATGTGATTATAACTTTGCTGTGGACGGTCAAAAACGTGCAATCGAACGGGCAATCCGTGATCCCACGGATTGCCATTGGATGGGTCGCCGCTTTATAAAGTCTTAATGGTATTACATTTCTGACAGTGTCAACAAATCCTGCAATTAATTTGTTTGTAATACATGAGAGCCTACACGTAATGTTTGTCTGTCTTTGCCGTGGCAACCATGAAATCTCTGAACTTAGCTTCACAGGCTTCACTAAGCGTACTACAAATGTACGTACGTAGGCGCTACACAAGTGTGCAACAACCACAGAAAACCATGTTAATTGTATGTAGTGTATTTCTGTGTGCGGGAGCAAGAGAGAGTGGAATACCAGTCCCTGCAGGGCTCCACTCTGGATCATCCCCATATAATGTGTGTGTTCACACCCCCCAGATCACAACCACCCCACCAGCCCACTGCTGACCAAGCCTCCAGAGCTGTTAGAGGATGGCAACCTGCCCGCCTCCATCAAGTTTGTTGCTTCCAACGCCGTAGGTGAGTGAGTGGCGGGGGTTAATATTGACATGGACGTTTGGCCTTTCAGATTGGAGTGCTGTTAGGTCAGACCCACAATGCGCTTGGGGAACAGGGTCTGGACACGTGTGTGTGTGTGTGTGTGTTTGTGTGCGTGCGTGCGTGTGTGTGCGTGTGTGTGCGTGTGTGTGTGCGTGCACGCGCGCGCAGCTATTGCCTCCTACTGGGCGTAGACCTCTGGTCAACTTTGAAGCTGTTGGGCAGCGTTTAACCAACTGTTTTGATGGCCTTCTACTGTAGCTCTGTCCACATTGTGAAACACGCTCGCTTGACTTCAATATCTTCCAATTTGGCCTCCCTGATTGGTCTGCCAGCAGGATGGCTGTGCGAATGCTAAAGCGAACAGGGTTTCCAGTCTCTAATCTCAGTGAGAATTGACCTGAGAGCAATGGCAGGGCGGAGCTAGGCTATGTTGGACACTAAACAGAGCTCATTTGATTGATTGGGTGTGTAGTAGTAGCCTGGCTGTGCATGAATTTTGCTCTCAGCTTGTTATTTCACTGATTATAGTCTGGAAACCCTGTTTGCTTTAGCGCTTCCACAGCCACCCTGCCGGTGGACCAATCAGGGTGGGGCGGTGAGGTGACGTTGAAGTCGAGCATGTTTCAGAATGGTGGTAGAGCTAGATGAGGTGATCAAAACAGTTGTAGCAACACCGTTTAGCTAAACGCTGTTTCCACATTAATTAGGTGTCTAGTAAGACGCCATGACGACGAATATAGTGTGGCTGGTCACGTTCCATCAGGAGTGAATACTGTGTCTGGTTGCACCAGGCCAGTTAGCTCAGGCCAGGAGCACGTTATCATAACCCTTATTGTGCTCTCCTTGAAGGTGAAGGCTACAGTAGCTCGGACTCCTATACGTCCGACCAGGAGCCCAACACCAGGCAGAGGTGAGCGCCACCATGTGTTCACTTGGATGTTTGCACGTGTCACACTGTTATTAAGTATAATGCATTACGCACACAGTGGTAACCGTTCACTTGCATGTCTCTGTGTGTGTGCGCGCGTGTGTGTGTGCATGCGTGTGTGTGTGTGTGTGCAGGTCTCAGTCCGGCACGTCTCCTGAGGCTCTGAAGGTGGTGGTGGCTCCGCCCCCTCCTCCCCCGCGGCCCCACCCCTCCCACTCCCGCTCCTCCTCACTGGACATGAACCGCACCTTCGCCGTGGCAACTGTCGCTGGGCAGCCACAGTCCGTGCCCGTGGCGTACCCCCCTGCCGTGCCCCCCCGGCCCCTGCCCACGCAGGTACACACACACACACACACACACATGCATTTTAATCCATACAGTGTTCTAGAGAATCGATAGTAGTTGCGCAACGTATTTTGCGATAGTCTGGTGAATCGATATCTTCTTACACCTCTAGCATTTACTGGGGGCAGGACGGTCTAGTGGTCTGGGTTTTGGGCTTCCAGCCTGAGGGTTGTGGGTTCAAACCCCGGTGTTGACCTACCTGTAAGCATCCTTTAGCAAGATGCCTAACCCCCCCCAACTGCTCTGGTCGCACCTTGCATGGCAGCAATCACCATCGCTGTGTGAATGTGAGCTATATTAATGCTCCCATTACATGTGCAACAATTGTTTTCGTTTTTTAATTTAAGTATAAACACACTCACTACAGATGGTGTTCACCTAACACCATCTCTACCCCTCCCCCCCAGACGTCTGCTCCCCACAGCGTGCACCGGGGTGAGGCCGAGGCGGTGGTGGCCACGGCGACGGCAGTGGTGCCCAGTGGCAGCGGGGCAGTGCTCTCCTCCGGCGCCAACCCCCCTCCCCAATCCTCCTCCTCCTCCTCCTCCTCTGTGGTGGCTCCCCCCACCTCTCCCCACCAGATACCCCACCAGCCCAACTTCGCCGACTTCAGCCAGTTCCAGGCCTTCGCCGCCTCGGAGCAGCCCACCAGCCTGCCGGAGGTCGACAGGCTCAGCGACGTAGCCCAGGTGGGGACCCCCCCCCCGCTAAAATAAACTCTTAACACACTTTTTGCTAACATCGGCGCTAATGCTTACTAGCACACTGTGCTAACTTTAGAGCTAACGGTCAATGGCACACTGTGCTAATGCTCACTAGCTAATATCAGAGCTAAAGCCTGAGCTAAAGGCTCACCAGCACCCTTTGTCCTCACAAACACCAAAGCTAACGGTCACTAACACAATGTGCTAACGTGTGTGTCCTCAGGTGGACAAGACACTGGAGGGGGCGGGTCCTCTGAGAGCAGTGAAGAGTGACGGACAGGCGGAGGACCGGGTCCCCGGCAACGCTGTGAGTACAGCACTACGTCACATAAGAGACCGTCTCTAGTCTCAGCCTCTTCATCAGCACTACGTCACATAAGAGACCGTCTCT
>JAODLL010074985.1:16750-40346 GCA_026546735.1 Forbesichthys agassizii | reverse complement strand
ACACACATATATATACATATACACACACACACACATATACACACACACACAAATTATATATATATATATATATATATATATATATACACATACATATACACACACACACACATATATTCCCATTATGAAAGCATCTGTTTCCCAGGTCTATGGTTACGCATATCCTTCTGTTTAGAATTTTGGTTTGTTGCATGAAAGTGTTATAATTGAAACTTCAATGAAGTTCCCCTCTCACATTTGTAAATATATATATATTTCACTTTTATGCACATGCAAGGAACCAAAGGATATGCGTAACCGCAGACCTGGGAAACAGATGCTTTCATAATAGGAATATGCTACTGTATATATACTTGGTGAAGCTGGCAACCCCAATACACACACACACACACACACTGTGTGTGTGTGTGTGTGTGTGTGTGTGTGGCGTGCTCTCTCACAACTCAGACCACAGAGGAAGTGACCAACAAAGAGGAAATGAGTGTTCGGACTTGACTGCGTTTCGGGGGGAAGAAGAAGTGTTAAAGTTATTAGCCGGGAGGGAGCGGTGTGTTTCAGGGGTCTTCCTGTGCACAACAATAGTTTCCTGTCTCGGCTTCCATGCCACAAAACAGGATTTGTGGCGATTACTGTACGGGTGACATGAGACATTTCTCACTGCAGTAGTGGTGGATGATACATGGTCGCCTGTGGAAAATACTGTGGGGATTTAAACCGCTTTGGAGGAGCGGGCTCCTATATGTTTCTTTGCTGTACAGTTCAACGGAAAGTTTGTTTAACATTTTCGATGGATGTGGGGGGAGGCAAGTGAAGAGGGTTAACTGATTATTCTATTATTCTCTCTCTCTCTCTCTCTCTCTCTCTCTCTCTCTCTCTCTCTCTCTCTCACACACACACAAATTAATGCAAATGTGACAGTGGGTGTGAATGCCCGTTCCCCGGGCACGGTGCCATGCCATTGCGCATCTAAGACGTCTCCGTACCTGTCTCTGCTATATCCTGGCTCCTGTCTGTGTGTCTGTGGCCGCTGGTAATGTGATGAGTTTGATCGGTAATGGAGGTAATAGGCCATGCCCACAGGAAGCGACTTCTCATACCCCCGTCCTTTTATAAGGTAATTTTATTTGGTCCATGCAATCGCAACTCGCTTTGTTATCGAGGCCAATTCGATTAGAGCTTTCAGCGGTATACATTTGGGCTCAGGAGCAGCGGTAATGACAATCTTCTCTAATCTGTGTTTGTTCCATTTAGTAGTCAGGTACAGTACCATCCAAGAAGACGGTCAAACTGTTATTCTGTTATATTGTTTAAGTGACATTTAAAGTCGTTTAGGTCACTTTAGGATACCCCTACGCTGGAGCCTAGTCTAAAGTCATTTGAATCACTCTTATTGGGGGTGATTGATGATAATAATAATTATTGTTATTATTTATATCACATACAAAGGTTGGGTCAAAGTGCTCTACTGTTGAAGACATTCAAAATTACATTCAAAATGAAAATAAACAACAAAATGATACAAACAAACTAGATGTTAGGTGACGTAAGTTACTCATTTTATTTCTCAAATTATTATGTCTAATTTGATTTTCTGTTTGGGATTTATCATGAATTAACATTCGGGGGCACAGTACTACGTTGCTGAGTTGTACAATACTGTATGATATCTCTGGAATAAGCATTATATTGGTTACTGGAAGGTAACACCTATTTCTGTGCTAATCTATTATGTTATTATGTTATGTATTATTTTCTATTCCATTCAATTCTATTCCAAGGCTATGTCAAACGCTCAGACATGCCTGTCTGGATAATAGTGGGCGTTGGTTCCCCAGGAGACCTACGTGATGTTCCCAGTGCCAAGCATGTGGCCTGCCCATGCCAAAGGCCATGTACGCTCAACCTGCCACCCCAACCACCCACTCACCCGAACTGACAGTTGCAGCTGTTGTCCGCCATCTTGTAGCAACATCACCTCTGGTCTCACCTCATGCAGAGAAGAGAGCGACCTGTGTGAAGGTCGTGCAAAGATATTTCTTTTGCATTTCTTTCTTGTTGAATGACATGAATGACATTCAGTGTGGCTTAGATGCACTTACTTACAATAAGGTAAATGTTGCAAGTAAGCTTGTTGACGTTTCTGTTATGCAGTTACTGCTACTGTCCATTTATGCAGAAGCAGTAACCCTTCAAGGTTTTATTTTTGTCATGCACTCAGGAGTCATCTCAACTTGATTCTTTAACCTCCTCTGTTCCCTTTACTGATATTATTATGGTATTGATTGCTATTGATGATGTACATTACATTGTTACAAGGGAATGCACATGCAAAATGAAGTCAGGTTGTGAGAGATTCAGTAAATTCCAATCTAGTACTAATAAATAATCTAATTGTGTTTGCTCAGGAGAGCTCAATGAACACCACATGCATACAGCACTGTTACAGAAAGAGCCCGCGTTTTGCTATTATTATTACAATCTTAAATCAAATTCAGGATCTGTCACTCGTTTACTAATTCTCCTTCTTCATCATTGACGTTCAACATTTCACTTTGAAGTTAAGATTAATTTGACTGAATCTAGTGTTGGTTGACGTAACTCACTCAGGGTTGGGTTGCACCCAGAGCTGGCATCTCTGATGGAAACAGGCAACAGATGTAGAGAGTGCCCAGCCTCACCTACATATCTTGTATAATGCTAATTCCGCCTTAATGTTGTGTCACTGGCAAACACCCTCCATCGGCGCTGACCTTCACACGCACGCTGAACCAACCTGCATGTGTGACCAACTCGATACTACTGTCCGCTGAGCCGCGCTGACAAGCACAGCATCTGTAAACTCTGAGACTCTGCCCGGGGATTTTCTTTTTACAGGTTCACGGCCACCGACGCAAGAAGCCAGGGATTAGCTTTGCTGCCAAACCCTTGTGGACAAAGTGGGCCAAGAGGCTCCATAAACACCTTAGAGAGTTCAGTGTTGACAATGTATAGAGGGACCAACAAGTCATGCAGGTTGTTATAAATACACGTATCGTATAGGCAGCATTTTCATTCAGATCTACGTGGACAATAAATAACTTTTTACTTGGGAGATTCCAGGAACATGCATGGGAGGGTCATGACATTTTAAAGTGGACCGTTTTACATTATAGTCAGATGATTATACCCAAACATGCGCATACCCAATCAAAAATACTTTATTTTAAATAGTAGCCTATCTGATAGTCAACATAAGCAAATCATCAGAATTGATTTCAGCAGTGAGTAGATTCAAATCCAAAATACTATTTCTTGTAAAACGTTTGCAAGAGTTTATGTCGTGCCCCCACGACTGCCCCCAACCAAATCCTTTGTTGGGAATGTTTTCCCTCGATTTTAAAAGGACAGGCCGATCCATCCATCTTCATCCGCTTATCCGGAGTCGGGTCGCAGGGGCAGCAGCTTCAGCAGGGGACCCTAAACCTCCCTTTCCCGAGCCACATTGGAAAGCTCTGACTGGGGATCCCGAGGCCGATTATGTTCTTCAATTGCATTGTGGTTTTCCCTCGTTAAGGAGGAAATAGACCCAGAGGGTTACATTTGGATTAACAGCGTATCTGATGGGAAGCCGTATACTTATCTGATCTGTCTGCTCTGAGCGCGATCTGTCACTGGGTCCCTGCAAATAGAAGTGTAGAAGGTCGGCCCTGAATATGATTGGATGACTCTTACTGAGGTGTAACGCATGCTTTCAAGTGCAACTATCATGCACTAGCTCTTAAAGCAAATCTTGTAAATCATTTTGACGGATTAGGCTTTGTCCTTAGTGCTTTATCTTGCATGCATTTTCCGTTGCGTAGGCCTACAGCAGCAGTTTTTTTTAAAGGCACCTTATTGCCTATATGTGGTTTACAGTTCAGCCTTAAAGTATATTTAGGTCCTCCTAATGACTTTTGCATGATGGCAGTCCTCTGACCTTGCCCTAATCTAGTCTTTCAGTGACAGACAGCCGAGTCTTAAAACATATGATATCATTAATCCCATGCATGCAGCCTACTGTAGGAGATGCTAATTAGCGAAGTGTGTGGGTTGGCGGAGCAGCTTGTAAAGCAAGACGACCCAAGCCAAAGCACGTAGGCTACTCGTGACGAGTCTGTTGAGTTTGACTGTTACGGGAATGACCCTCAAGGTCACGGAATGAGGAGAGAGAGCACTGCAGGTCTGCCACTACACCTACACCCGTGTAAGGGTCAGGAGGAAGGCTTTGAATGATTTCAAAATAAAATGATCCTGTGACTATATGAGTGTTATAAATAGATGTATTGAAATAGTGCCTTTTTTTCCTGTACATATACACTGTCAAAGATATTAGCGTATGTTTCTTATCAAATTGGCCTACTTATATTACACAATTCTTTGACTCAGATTGTATGATATTTCACTGAACTCTGCGGAAATATTACAGCTACACGTTGCGGCTATGCACAAAAATATTAGTACCAGTATTCGTAATCTTTAGCAAGAGAACGTCATGTTGCAATGTACTGCTGGGACCATACGGTGTGACAGATTGAGATCGATTGCATAAGGGGCGCTCTGGAGACACCCATGGAAAGGTGTCACACGGTAACACCTGACGCTTTCTCCGGGAGCCGGGAACAATTGGTGGAACCAGCTGCGTTGGAAGTAGCACTGACACAGTGCAGAGCTTGTTTATGGGCCGGACATTAGCCTATCTCAGACCTCACACAGTTCATCATAGCCCCCCCCCACACACACACACACACAGTCAGCTATTGTAAACCAATTTAGACTTTTCATTTAGTAAAATTCTGCGAATATCAGTTGCCCATTCTGTGTGCGTTCTGACAAAATAACCTGGTGTTTGTACACAGCCTTGGGAACACAAAAGCAAAAGTGTATTTACAATCACTGATGCCACCTTTAGTGGGCCGGTCTCTTAATCTGCGTAACTACCTCAGATTATTATTCTTGATACAGTTTCAAATTGTAGGTTTATACCATACATATATTGAGTTTATGAAGCTGTGTAAAAAGTGAGTAGCAAATAAAGTGTCACAATTTTTTAATTGTATATAAATGTATTGATCAGTTACAAAATGCACCCTTTAAGGTTTATTTGGATATGACAATGTAAAAGATCACATGAGCAGAGCTTAAGTCATAAGGTCATAACTAGTGGATTATGGGAAAGAAATGGATGTGTATGAACGATTATTGTGCACTTGGTTCAAGAGGCGCACACGGTTATGTGTTTCATATAATCACAATATGTGGAGACTAGCTTTTGTCTTTTATTTTCTTGTAGTTCTCACGTTGTCTACTGACAATGAGAGAGCGAGAGAAAATAAAACATCAAAAGACCGGTGTAGCTACAAACTGATTTTTGAACCCCAATCTCACCTTTAGAAGGCGTCCTGGATTAAAGGTTTGCACTGTGAGCCACAAGGAAGTCTTACTTTTGATGAAAATCCTCCTCTTAGCAGTACCTCTATGATGTCAACTGTTATTCATACAGGTGTGTAAAGACTTGACAGTGTGTGTACCGTGGGCTACCATGAGGGCGGCGACATATTCGCAGCTGCATCTTCAGGCTGCAATGTGATGCACAATGAACGATGTCAACGCTACACAGACTGTACGTTATTGCTTGTTTTGTTGTCGTTGCCTGGTCGGCGTGAAGTTTTATTTTCCTCCAGCCTCTTGTTGGCTGGAGATGGCCGGCTTCACTCGCAGGAAACTGGCGGGGGAGATGTCAATCCGGGCCGACTTTCTATCTTTTTCCTGAAGGTAGGAAGCCCCCTCTGTATATTTAGACCACAGCTGTCCAGCATGGAAACATTCAAGGCCCATGATGGCTCATGGAAATTGACCACATTTAAACTTTGCCCCAACCAGTGCCAAAAAGTGTTTGAGAACTGGCCTTTTGAGGGGTGAGGTCCATGTGATAGATGTATATTGCTGTTTGTGTTGAAAGAATGTTAGTTTGCTATACAAACATGTCTGATCAGCATTCTGTTATGTCGACATCTGCGATATAAGTTGTTCTGATTTGTTTGTGTACGTGTTTGTGTATGCAGTTACCATGAATGTACTGTATACTTTTCAGTGTGTTCAAATTAATTATCCATGTTAAACACTGTAAACTCTCAGGTGAATCTAATAAGAGCCACATGTTACAGTCAATCATTTAAAGATATTACATTTACCTCTGAGATTAAAAGTACACATTTTACTAGATTTTTATAAATTGTCATAAAATGTTTAGATGAAAGCTGTGTTCATATGTTTGGACATATTGTAGAGAAACATTGGTGCTGTATATGGTGTTTATTATAACTTCACACAAAACATCTGTTGCGGTAATGACCGCTCAATTATTACTAAGGTGTGAATTACACACTAAGCCTTCTTGTTACTAAGTAAATACACTTTTATTTAACATAAGTACCTGATTTATTTTGCAAAGCTATCCTACTTTTATGATTGAGTTTACCCTACTTAAAGTCAAGGTAACTGAAACAACTATATTTAAAATGTATATTTCTCAATGAAACTTTTTTGGAGGAACGAGTTTAATGAGTAAATAAGTTAACGAGTAATACATGCGTATATGTACTACTACAGTTCCAAACATATGCAATAGCAACAGAGAGCAAAAGAGAAACAGCAAGACTAATACACTAATCATTGTTGTATGCTGACAAATTACTGATAGCCCTTCTTTGCTTCCATAATCTCAAACGCATATACCTCCCACAGTCCCAGTGGGATTTCCCAGTATGTCTTTTCGTTTTACAAAACTCTGATCACTGTGATGTGCACATTCCATGTAAACAGCTGTCACGACATTCCCCAGTGTGAAACAGCTGTACGGGAGTGAGCAGGGTGTGATGGACAAGGGACAAAAGCTGTTGGCGGGCCTTGTCCGTTTGACCCGTTGAGTCCGTTGACCCGTTCAGTAGGGTGCAGATATTCCAGAGGACATGGGAGTATTTTAGCTACTGTTGCGAGAAGGCTATAGGGAAAACTGCCCCGCAATTTATAACCCAATCAAAGCCACACTAAAAATAAAGTTTTTATCCACTCATACATGTGGAATATTTATTAGGTGGAGGTTAGAGACGGTAACCGCCCTCCGAACACACATATAAACACTTCGCTGCCTTCCTGTAATTGTCTCAGTCATGCTCCTGTTTCCACGATGGTGCAAAACCTCAGCATCACGTTCAGAGGTTTACAAGTGCTAGCCTAAATATAAAAATAGCTTCATGGGAAAGCTTGGATATAAACTGGAAACACTTTTCGATTTGATTTGATTGGTTGACAAATTAATGTATTTAATATATTCAGAATTTCGGGAATTCAAGATTAGTAATGCACTGTATTTCTTCAAAACCTTTAGTCCACCAAGGCGTTGTCTTAGACTTGAATACATGCTGTAGCTACATTGGTCGGGTTAAGATGACATATGTTTTAAACACACACACACACACACACAAACCAAAAATGTTGGTATGATATCTATATTTGTCGGTATTGGGGGAGACTGTCCTGTTGTTCACTCAGCATTGTGCAATATGAGCATTAGAATTAGCGCACACACACATTCATCCAATGCAACATACAATTACTACAGAGCAAGAAGGGGATAGGGAACTTGCTAAAAGACACTTGTGGGTGTTTTTAGTTCAGGAACCAACAATCTTCCAGCTGGGAGCCCAACAACAACGCCACTAGACTACCCTGCATTACACATACGGATGACACACATTGGATTAGAGGACATCGACATCTGATCGTCGGAAACCCACTGTAGCGCTTCAGAAAGAAAGATTGGTTACATATAATCCATTTGAGTGTAACATAATATCAACCAGAGAACCGCAGCCACAACTGTAGGTGTCCACCACTAGGACAAAACAAAAACAAAATGCTACCAAACTACACATGGAAACATGCACATTTTACAAAGAACAACAAAATGGACACAAAACCTGCTTCTGTTGTCAACTATTGTCATATATATCAAGTCACATCTTTCCAAACAACTACAGTTAATAGTCCCAAAAGTTATATTTCTAATGAGCAAAGTTGCAGTATGTTGTGTGTCTTGTAGTTAGCCACCGCAAGACAAAGCCCACCTGTTCAAGACACCTGCCTCGCGACAGTGTCACCATATTGCTGCAAGGGAATTTGTTATCCTGTTTCACTACGTGCCAAAAATGAAGTTGTGAGATAGGGTTTCCAATGAAGACAAGAAATCAAAGATTGATGCTTGACTCGTGGCATGCCAGCTACATGATGCCGTTCGTGTGCGCTCAGAGGGTTTACAACATTATTTGACCTGGTGATGACCTGTTTGCTGTATGTACATTTGTATGTGCAAGCTAACTCCAGAAGACCACAATATCCTGAGGTCTGAAAAAGGTCATGCCTAGTTCATTATACAAGTTGCTAACATCAGCAGGGACTAGGTCACTAGGTCAGTAGCTCTTACAGTATTGAATCAGGAAAATGTACGTCTCTTTATGCGGCAAATCCCAATATAGTTCCGTATAAATTCCCGCTCAGCGCAACAGCATACAAACCAGGCTGTTCTGCTGAGTACTGGAGGTCCACTTAATGTGACATACAACAGCTGTACATCAGAGGGAGAGAGGGACATCAGAGGTGTACTTTGTAACCTGCACAGTTTCAGCCCAGACCTCCGCTTGTGTTTGATTTCAAAGTGTGTACGCCAGTTAGCCTCTTATTTCAGGGACAAATGGAAAGGTTCTAATGGTTCACGTCAAACTCCGCAAAAACACAGACTGGTTGATGCAGGACTGCTGGTTAGCTTCCATAAACACGATGAAACAGCTGCCTGACAATAAATAAACAGCGACAATATTCTTCTTCAGAATGCTTCTACAATAAAGCAAGGCAGGGCCTTTTGGGGTAAACTGCTGTCAGAAAATGACACTTAATTTAGGAATTTTTCAGAGTGGAGAAAGTACCGGTAGTAATGGAATCTGCTCGCAATCGTTTTGTCAATGAGAAGTTATGCAACAGAGGCAACAACTCTGTCCTGCCAACAAAGGGGAAAGGTTGTGTGGCTGTGTGCGTACATGAGGCACCCGGTTTTAAAACATAATCCCTTAAATCGTAGATCTTCACATTGCAGCTGACGTGGTGAAATAGCGGCAAACGCAAGAGGTGTTGCATACATTACATATTCTGTCTTTCAATTAAAGCACTAGGGAAGGGGTCTAAATGTTTGTATTTTGAAATGTAATATGAAGATATTCTACTTATTCTCAAAGAGTTGTAGTAACATATATTATCATCTATGATCAACTAATCTCTAAATTAACGTGAGCGAAAATAATTATATGGAAGCCTATTTTGAGGGCTTCAGGCTAGTTACCCTTGGCTTATTTTTTACAAAATTAGATAGGATAGATTAAGCGATAGCAACATTTATATTTCAAAGCCAAGTTGCTACTTGACTCTAATAGGAAATTAATAACATTTCCATAGCAGTCTACTTGTGTACTTTTTATGCAAATTGCTAATAGCAAATGGTTTAAAACAGCCTACTATAGCATACTGTTTCATTGTTTGTTTTCAAAACAGCAACAATGTGTGTATAGTGTTGAGATGATCGCTGTCTCAACTGGCAGTATACATTCTGAAGTTACTCCCGTACTCAAATTTAAGGTAAATGTAATGCTTTATTAAGTAAGTATTTTAATCCAGAAAATACAGTAAATACATTTGAAATTAAACAGTAGGCTACTATTATTTGACTAAGAAAACATGAGTATCAAACTTTATGATCGTATTGGGTTATAAATTACACATTTGTGTAAAAAGTAAAGTATTCGTGCCACTACAATGCCCCTGCACCAGCCATACTGGTAAATATAGGTTTAAAGTTAAGTTAAGGTAACTATCCCCAATTTGAATTGCCCTTGTGATTGAACCTGCCAGTGAGCTGAGTGGCAGGCATTTTAACCTACTCCTATATCCCCTTATTTGCTATAATAGGCTCACACAATTCTCTAACCCCCCCCCACCCCCCCCCACACACACACACACACACTATTGTGGCCAGCTATGAAGAACTGTTGTGGCACGTGCAATTAAATAATAACCATTGTTTATGTGACATTTGACTGAGCAGCTGTTGTCTTTTCATAACATATACAGTCTCTTAAATCTACTTTAATATTACCTTCATTATTTTTCTTTAAATGTAAAATGTTTTAATAATATTGATATATATATAAGATCAATAATCACTCACATATTACATATTACGGACATTTATAATTTCTGAGAAATTACTATGACATTCATAAATATTAAGTCATTTTTGTATTATTTTATAAACAGTTCCTAATTCCGTTTTCTTCCAGTCACATACAGTATATTAACGTAGAACCTATTGTATCTTGTGACAAAAGAGAGGCAAAGTGGAAAATGCTGTGAAAAACTAGCCAATGGCAAATTATCTCATCTCCACACGCAAGGCTGTATAATAGGTGTTTACGTGTGTTGGCACACCTGGTTGCTATGGAGCTATGAGAATAACCAGGAGGATTTGAATTGAGTACAGACAGCAAGGGCATCAAGAGCTAGTCACACACACGCACGCACACACACACGCACACACACACGCACACACACACACACACACAGAGCACCATTAGTGTCCATAAAAAGCTTGGGCTTGTCAGCATTAATCACCACAGGCCTGTTATTGTGGCCCCTAAAGATGTACATGATGTGCCTGCTAGACCAAACACTGTTTTCTTCCCCATCAGGATAGTTTTAGTGTTCATATACCATGTTATTCTCCATATAGACTGCTTCTTTACAGTAATGTGCGTTTTTTTCACTGGAGCTTCTACAAAACATTTATCAAAGTTTAAAGTAAAAAAAAAAAGTTAAGTATAGAGTGAATTAAGAAAATCAGACTGTGTCTTAAACTTCCTGGGGCATTAATTACTAAATGTTATTAGGTTTATACTTGAATTTGGGATAATTTCCAACAATGTGAAAGATGTGCAGGTTCTATTTGTAACTAATGCAACTGTGATCTATAAATCTCAAATTAACTTAAAATTGACGACACCATATGCCTTACAATCAGCAATGTACCCTACAGTATAGCACAAGTTTTAAAGGCACAGGAACAAAAGAGAAAAGAGATATCTTGGGAGTGTGTGTGATGGCACAGGGAATGAGGTGGGTCAGCCAGACAGAACTGTAGCTGATCTGGAATACCCGCATACATTTATTAACACAGTCACTTTATTTATATAGCCCTTAATCACATTGCAGTTTCAAAGTGCTGTACAGCCAACATTTTCACATGGAATCAAACAACACCCCCTTAACCTGCTCCTCCCTCCAGGCAAGGAAACACTTCCATTAAAACCCCATGGGGAAAAAAGTGAAGAAACCTTGGGAAGGGACCACAGAGGGAGGAATCCACCCCTCCAGGACGGTTAAGATGCAATAGGTGATGATAGGCAAACAAGATTTAGCGGGTATATAACCAGCAGGACAATCACTAAAATTAAAGGTATAGTCAGCTATTGCAAGCTAATTGTAAGCTAATACACTTTCTGTCAAATTCAACAAATATCTTATATTTCGCTATCTTATCGTTCTCGGTGAATGCTGAAAAAGTAATATGATACTTCTACACTGGCTCCGTAAATTGGAACATAAACAAAGTGGCAAACACCGCTCGTATCAACAATGATGTAGCACTACGCTTTGCTTCACAATGCATTTCGACACGTAAAGTGCAGCCCGGGAGCAGTTTGGATTTGAGCTTGAAGTTAGCAAGAATGACTGACCGTACTTTTAAGTCTAGACTTCTTTTAAGTCTTGACGTTCCATGTCAAAGAAAGGTTTTATACATGACTACTTGTACTAGTTTTCTGTGCAAGTCGTACTTTAGCTCTAAACTGTCGTAAGTCTATTTTATAAATAACGCCCTTGGTCAGTAGTCTGGCTCCACCTAGATTATACTGTAGTCTGCAAACCCATGTTCGCATTAGCATTCGCACAGCCACCCTGGATGGCAGAACAATCAGTGCCCAAGGGCGTGGCTAAGTGCGATGACATTGAAGTCAAGCCGGTGTTTTTAAATATGGTGGTAGAGCTATAGATGAAGCGATACGAACAGTTGTAGCAACGGCGGTTGGTTAAAGGCTACTACAGTAGTCTCAAAATGAACCCACGGTCTGCGCCTAGTAGGAGGAAACGACTTTCTGACACCCGCGTCCAGACCGTACTCACAATATGCATTTTGGGTCTGGTTACACCAGGCTATACTTAGTCAGAGGAGCAGCAGAGGACATCTAGACTACTGTAGTCTTTGTCAGTTGCCGTGGTGATCATGCTGGTGATCTCTGGACCAAATGGAGTGCCTTTCATTGTGAGGTCCTGCATCACGTCCTTTATGCTATAATACCGACGCTGGTTATTACTACAGATACAGTACTATGATGAGTCATTCTAATGTGTCTCTCCACTCCTACACACGGGCCATCAGTAACAGAAACACACACATGGAAATGAGTGTGATTGAACATATTGTGCTTACAGTACAACCCACTCCAAGGATTATGAGAGAGCAGGACACATAATTCCTGATATAAATACAGTATGTTACAAAATGAATGACTCAAAATGTTTGTATCTTAGCACCCTTGTCATTTAGTTGAACTACGGAAAACAATACAATGGCCGTGCTTCGCACCTTAGGCACAGACATCATGACGAGTCCATGGCTGCAAAAGACACCCAGTATTGTTTTTGCAAACGTATTCTTGTTCATCTATTGCTTCTACTGTAGAAGCACAAGTGCTCTTCATCCTATGCTTTCCTCTCCTCATCCTCGCAGCATCTAGAGGGACTGTGGAGCACCCCCCACCACTGCCTCCGAGGCTAAAGGGTGTGGTTGTTAACGTCTCTCGTCATAGCAACGGCGGCTATAGCATTGATGATGCATACAGTATATAATTGCATGATCTGCTGTATGTGTACGCTGCAAGCTCTTTCTTAGGTGTTGGAGAAGAGTGAAGGCCTTTCTCACAGTTCCTCTTGAACGAGGGATTTCACGGTGATCGGGGGCAAAGCGCTTATTTGGCTCGTGAACTTGTGCGTTTGCGTTATTTCACACGCAAACTTTGACGCTTTGACCTTCATTTTTGCAGGGGGGTGGGGCTTGGCCTAACAACAGGCTATCATGCTATCGGGCTTTATAGCTTCACCTGGCTCGTGTGCTTGGAGGTCAGGCAGCGAGTTGTAGAGTAATATGTCCACGATGTGCACTTGCCTCACAGAGGGTGAGAGATGCAACGTGTTGGCCAGATCTCTGTCAGAGCGAGCGCTCACTCTCCGTAACTATTCCATTCCTTCCACAGCTGTTATTTTCTCTCCCCTCTCCTCTCCGAGCCTGCCCCTCTCCCTCTATTAACCACCCTGACCAGTGAATAACCCCCCCCCCCCCCCATCCCATGTGAATTGCTAATCCCTCTCTTTATTTATCTGTTGATATCTGCCACACACAGCAATGCAGCCTTATCCTATTCGCTTTTGTGGTGACCTTTTAATCATTCACAATGTCTTTTGTGTATCAAGCATCCTGTGTGATACAATCGGCATGTTCACAGAGCCGCCCGTGTAAACCCTCCAATACGTCAACGTGGAGCTCCAGAGTGACGTTTTCTTTGCGGTGTTTGTGCATGATGCTTTGTGCGTTTGAAGGTCGCGCCGTGCTACTGTATGTACGTGACGCCAGAAATCTGACCAGCCTCAGATTAATGGCTCACCCGCTCCCAGAAACCTGTTAAATTGCAGATTCACAACTTGACACACAGAACTGTGACTGGCTTTGCCATACACCTGGGAAGTAAAATATATATATTTTGTTATCAAGACATGGCCATAGGCATCATGCCATAAGCCTGTCCAATAGTTCTTATATACTGTCAAAGCAGACCGGTCAATCTTGGTGATGTTACATAGCTAATAGGCACGTGCACAAGTGTAACACGGTGGCCTCAAAGCCCAAAGGTCCTGGGTTCGAACCGGGGTCGCCCCGGCCTTTCTGTGTGGAGTTTGCATGTTCTGCGTGGGTTTTCTCCGGTTTCCCCCACTATCAATTAACATGTTGGGTTCACTCTCCAGTCAGTGCTGTTTGACCAGTGACACTGGATTCCATCTGGAGTTGGTTCCCTGGTGCTGCACAGTGGCTGCACACTGCTCACTTGAGGGATGGGTTAAATGCAGAGAACAAGTTCTGCTATGTGTATGTGACATTAAAAGCACATTTACCTTACACGTCACAAAGTCCTTCCAAGACAGTTGTATCCTACAGAGAACTATGCTGTTGACTCAACACAGTCATTAAACAAGATAATCGCTGCTTAACCCAGATTTGACCACAACTGGAAGTAGCTGGTGTAATTGCTGTAACTCGTAAGAGATACATTGATGACAAACTCGTGCAGGGACGTGTGACGTTGCTTGCGGCAGGTCTGTGACTTCTCCTAATCCCCCATGGAAGGTGTGACAGGTTGAGGGCTCTTCCTTGCATTCCCGTGTGTTGGAATACGTGTGAGTCACACTGATGTGCTGCGTTGTGCCAGACAGGGTTTACGTTCACAGTGATAGCCTGACTGGATCTGACAGTGGGGGTGGAGCCAATATACAACATACACATAAAGGATCATATAGGAGCATGCGGTCGTTTAAAGGAATGTCCCTTTACAGAAATCGACGAACTCAGCAAGCACCAAACTTGGTGAAAACAAAATGCGGTACAAAAAGCTAGTCCTCAATATGCCCAAATATTTTACGTCACTCGGAAATGGTGATAAACATCAACAGACAAACTGCAGTTTCCTTAAAATGTCAAACCAGTGAGACATGGCAGAGCCAATTACATTCAGAGAAGCAAGGTCACAGGAGTCAAAGGAAAACATGTCCACCTCCCAAGCCTCAGGACCAGTGAAAGATGCAGCCCATCCCCTCGCTCGAACCCATGACATGACCCATGACGTCCATATGGACTAACAGCTACTGTAGATCTAGTTCAGATGTTAACACTGTAGTAGATGTACAATGTAACAATGTAGTAGCGATGCTGTTAAAGGTGGAATTACCGATTGTACTGTACGCTATTAATACACTTTCTGTCAATTTCATCAAATTGTCCGTTCTGTGTACGCTGATGAAAGAATCCTGTGTTTCTACGCAGCCCTGGCTCTGTAAATAGGAACACTATGGCAATGCGTTTCCAATGTGGAGTAAAAGGATTCTGAGAGAGCACCGATTTATTATTGAAGGGAAAGGTGCTACATATAGTAAAGTCTGGGACACAACGCTGGCTGACTGTGTCAAGATCTGCCTACTTGACAGGAGAAGCATTTTGAATGGCAGGCACAATGACGTACTCATAACTAAATACTACATAAATGACAAAGTCGTACGTTAATCTTATACAGAGGATTTTGTTGAAAAACCTATTAACACAGCTCTGACTGTTTTCAGGTATTGTATGTCTGTTAGTTAAGTAGACAACGGTTTCTGCTTAAAATAAATGTAATGTCGGTTCAGCACAGAGTCATGTGACGTAGTGCTAAAGGTCAGAAGAGCCTGAGACTACAGGTAGATGTTGGCTTTTAGCATTGTCACTCACAACACTATGTCATTCCAATGATTGGACCCTTTAAATGCTGCAATGTCAAAAAATGCTTCCCATTTCCAATATCCCATAAAGGTATAACACAATTTAATGTGTAGTGTAATAAAAAATGTTTTTATTAAATAAAAGCTATTTACTGTTGCATACATTGCACAGATAAATCTTTGCTTACATTACTCTTTGGGAAATTGCAAATATTCCCAAATTATATTTTTGTTGTTGTTATTGGTGGGAAAAGTTAACATATTTAAATAATTGTTAAATGACCTGGCAAAGATAACGTTTACTAAATCAAAGTCTACAAGTAGAATGCCAAGAAGCCTTATAAATTAGTTAAAAACATGCAATAACAGTACTAGCTGGAATTCAATCACAAATCAATAATGTGTCGATGTGGTTAAACTAAATATATCTTGCTATATTTACAGCATTGGTTTGTCTGTCTGGAGTTCTGCACTGAGGATTACGAGTGCGTGTTGATACTGTAGGTCAATGCTGCCATCCTGTTGGAGGTCACCAACTTGAATACGATGAGGGAGTTTAAGTCTACATTCCTCTTGCTACTTGAGGCAGTGTAGTAATGACAAGCCTGGGGTTGTGCTACAGATCTGTATCTGAGCCAGGTACATTGTTCTCCATGGACTTGCATAATATGGTTATACTGCTCGGATGCCATGCCAGATACAAAACATTGTTTCTCCTATACTTATTGATATCAAATAAATGTTTTACTGTAAATTCAAGTACATTTCAATTGTATTCTGTAATTATGTAATTTGTAATTTATGTAATTAAGATAATTATGTTTTTCTGCGTAATTTTATGCCGAAAAACATTAACATTCTGGAACAATAATGTTCCAGCTAATTCAGTAAAAAGAGAGGAATACTGGTAAAGGTTTTTGATTAATTATATTTGACTGTAGTTTGAAGATTTTCTTCAGACTCCTTGAACTATGCTGGACTTGTAGGCTATGAATCAACAGGTCATAAAAAGATTTAACAGAAAATATGTAGAACTATGTCTTTGTCTACAGTCCAATTCTAAATGTCAAGAAGCATAGATAATACACTTGTAAGCCCCTGTTATAATTGACATTAAAATACAATATTAATAACCTATCTTCAGGCACTGTATTGTCGTTGTTTTATTCTTGTTAGTGTCTGTTCACTTGATGTAATGCAGCGGCGTGGAAAATGTTTTCTCTGATTAAATTTGTCGGATGTTACTCGGCCACTCTTGTGTGTGATGTCTATACCCTGTTCTTTTTATAGACCACGATAGGAGTGAGATTGAATTAACAAAACAACGCATCTTTGTAATGATGATGGTTAAAATGAAATTGCTTCCTAATTTCTTGTTATTGCTTGCACGTGTCAGTAGCATGGCAAATGTTCGTTTTTTTGTACCGTGAGGTATACAACCAAACCAGTTGCTTGTTACTCTCGCTATACAGTATAGCATTGTCACTCAGCGGATCTCTGGCTAAATAAACGAGCTGGTTCAAAGCTATGTTGCGTTGCCATCACACACATTCTTCTTCTTTCTTTTTTTGTCCAACTAATGTGCTGCAGGAGGGGGTTCGATGGGTTGAATAATAGGAGGATCACAACTGGAATTTGTTAAACACACTATTGTGGAGCTTTGCCATGAAAACCTTTGTTGGCCCTCCACATGTCGCATTGTCCATCGAGCTGTAACAAACCAATGTAAAGCCACACTAAATATTTCTTATGCAGTTACTGTAAGAAAATACAACAATTTTAAGGGTTTGTTAACCTTTTAAAACACACAGCTGCCTTTATATATGAACACAGCGGCCGTCATTGAACCAAAGTAATCGCCCCGTTTGGTCTTTTGACAAATACATGTTTATCAAGCCACTGGGACATGTTTGCCACCAGAGAATGGCCCATCTGTCATAGTCATGCATTTTTTATGTATTACGAAAATCATTGAACTGAGAGCAATAGTCGGGCGGAGCCAGGCTAGAGGATTGCCTCCATGCACACACAAAACAAAATCACACGTGGCAGTGACCGGTAAATCCAAGTTCAACTTTGATCCTACCGGCGATGGTGGCGATGGAGTTTAAAGGCAGGGTCATTCTGGCTAACCAGCTCAAATCAAAACAGTATGGCCCTGTGGTCCTTTGCAGGCTTGGAATGCATTGTGAAGCAAAGCGTAGCGCTACGGCTTTATTGATGTGAGCGGCCATTTTGTTTATGGTCCTGTTTATGGAGCCAGGGCTATGTAGCAGAACCGGCTTATTTTTTCAGCAAGCACAGCGAACATTATACTAGCGAAATGCGAGGAGATATTTGGTGAATTTGACAGAACGTGTATTAACTTACATTTAGCTTGCAATAGCTGACTATACCTTTAACTGGGGGCCAGGTCCAGGGAAGGCTACACAGCTGGTGGGCGCAATCCGAGCCTGATGGTTGAGGCTTTAGCCCCGGACAAATAGAGCACAGGTCTCATTTATAGCCACTGGCCTTGGACAGCGGGGCTTAGCCTCCCCGTAAGCATGCGTGCTGACAAATGAGGAGGACATAGGAAACAAGCTGTTGGTGCAAAGCCTTTTCCCACATCTGACCGTGCATCTGCACTGTGATTTGTGATGAGTAAAATGGAACAGCCCTGTCACAGCGTGCAGCTGAGGGGTGCGGTGGGCATTTTCTGTGATGTCTGGTTTCGTGGCTCAGCTATGCTAAGGTCGCTTTGGTAACTCATTTTTTGTTTGTTTGTTGAAAACCTGTTTGATTTGTGTTCTACAAAAATCTGCCACTAAAGTCAAAAGTTGTCCGTAAGGGCTTTAATATTGAATTTAATATTTATTGACAAACCTTTGAGAAAAAAACGCTATAAACTATTCAGAAGCCATTTTAGAAAAAAGGTAATTTTGTTTGCTGGTTCTTGGTAATATCTATCTTGTTTTTATATAGCGCTTTTATCCAAAGCGCTTTACAGTATATTGCCTCACGTTCCCCCATTCACACACAGACGGTGTTTGCTGATGCAAGGTGCAACCAACCACCGGGAGCAGTTAGGGGGTTAAGGGGTTAGGCATCTTGCTCAAGGATGCTTACTGGTAGGTTAACACCGTTCTTCAGTTGCTGTTTGTCTAAAGGGAAGGCAGTACTGTAAAGAGACAAAAGATGCTTTTTATTAACATTAAGCATTTCAGCAAAGTAGTAAAACATACTGTAAAGGCTAGGCCCATAAAAAAAATGCTTGGACCAATGAACGCTTAAGGCTGTAGCTGACACATCAAAATCGAAAGACTTAAATATCTACAGTACCCCAAGACTACAGTTAAGCGGGAAACCAAAAGAAGAGTTTGCTCTCTGAGGCGGACAGTATTTTGTCTGACATCAAAGATGAGTCAATAGCATTCAACAAAGATTCAAAAGAGTGAGATGCAGGGAGTTTATTATTTTTGAAGCCCACTGGATAGTATGGTCCGTGGAAAACTTCCACCTGCATGGCAGTTATATGACAAAAACAAAGCCTTGTTTACAGCCAACAATCCAACGTTTCTCCGTCCCGCATCTCTTCACAACAGCTCACCAATGAACAACATGAACATGAACTAGTGTTTATATGTCTTGTATCTCACACGCATGATAGATAACTGCTTTTGTTTTATCCTATCCCATAATCCCTCAAGGAGTAGTAGGACTGTCGGCAGCTAGTAACAATGCCAAGGGAGTTTTACTAACGCAACAATTTGCTTCTGTATTAGTAATATTAAGTTACAGGACATTTTACAGTAAGTAGTCAATAGGGGAGGGGTGTGCTCGAGAATAATGTGACAAAATATTGTCATTTTGGTTTCACCTAACAATACAAAAATCTCTAAATAGACTGAAATTAAGGAAACTCTTTTGAGGAAGTCAACAATTAAAACGGGTTAGCTTTCCTGGTGACCGACACAGCATGGTAGTGTGCTTACAGCCTCCACTGTCCCTTGCCTTTGAGGATGGTTTTGTCTGGCAAAGCGGGAGTGTGTGTGAAGCAGGAAGACTTCACTCCACCAAATGACACAACACACAAGGGATCACAGGTCCGGGCCAGGGCAGTCTCCATGAAATCCAGGTTCCCAGAAGCTTCAATAAAAGAGCGCGGTTCCGGTTATAGTTTCAGAGTACAGATTGTGTTTGTGTTGCGGTTAGAACCATTTTAGTCCCACATTGTTGTTTTCAGGGTTTAGCTCTTAATATGTGAAAGCTCAGCAAACTCGAGAACATGTTAAAAAGCATAAACAAATACAGGCCAAATACATTTTACATAAATATCAGACGCTTTACCTTTGGGTGCTTGCTCAGCGTTTATACAGGGTTATTGTTTTCATAAACATAGAGTGAAGGGAAAATTAAAACAATTCCACCTACAGCAACGCATATAACAACCCTGTTACAGTGCACAGGGCGTAACATTGTGGCACTATTCTTCCTTTCACAAAGGAAGTTACCTCAATGTGCCTTTCCTGGTCGCAACTTTGAATTAATAATTCAATAAATAAATGCAATATTAAATGGTGAGACCGGAAAGGAGAGCTTTACTTTCCCACTGACGTTGGCCCCTCTGGGATCAGCTGGGGCCCCTCGCTGCATTCAAAGTAAAATGTATTAAAAACGTATGAAGCAATGTGAGTATGGAAAGGTGCATTCATGCCCAAACCCAATTCCTCTGTTGGGTTTGGGCCAGGATTTATTTTTTCTACATGTATGCAGTTTTGCATGAGTTTTGTCAACAAAATTACTAGTAGGATTTTAAAGTGGCAGACTTTCTCTCTTTCTCAAATAGAAAATCAGATACTGTAACTGCTTAATGTCAGGTGAATGCAAGCCGCACACAAACATGTACACACGCACACGCACGCACACACACTTGCAATTGAAGCTCGACTGCAGTTCTGACTCCAGGAGTTGACCTTAGTGTCATTCTTCCTGTAAACGGGGGAATTTTCCATGCAGTCAGGGTAGGGTCCAATCCCGCACCTTCAAACCCAGATCCCAGCTTTCCCAGCCACTAGGAGAGGCATACAGTATAAGCTCTTGAATGAGAAGACAATGGTCATGCCTATAGAATGTTTCTATGTCGCAATGGTGCTTTACTTTGTCCAAGTGAAAGTAAAATACAATTGCCCATTAAATAACGGGATTACCATCAGAATTACAACAAATCAATCATATCATAATGTATTGTTGTTTGTTTGTGCTTTGATTCATGTATTTATTTATTGGTAGTTGAAGAAGAAGAAGGAGCAGAAGAAAAACAAATAATGAATTCAATAGATTATTGAGAGGACAATTGACAACACCAGCGGCCAATTAACTGCAGCGTAACTCCAACTTCCATGACCGGCCGAGCCGTCCAGGGAGGGCAGATAGCAGGGAGACGGTATGGACAGTCTCACAGGAGTATACTTACTGCTGATTTACTCAGGCCTTGGACAAAAGCCTTTCATAGACTTTAGCTAAACTCTGTGTATACATCTGCCTTTCCCACAAAGGTATCACAAATGTATTGACCAATTAGGTATAGATTAGGTAAGATTGGCACAGACAACAATATCAAAGTTACGTTACACTGTGCAATCCTTGCTTACATTTCTGATAACAGTGATAATTAAAACAAATCTGCACTGATAGCAGCATGATTGCAGCCTGGTTTTTTGATTGTTTCGATTTCAATATAAATGTTGTTTAACAGAAGTTAAGGAACATAACTTCAGTTTATAATTCATTTATGTTTTATTGAAAAAAAAAGAGAAAAATATAATAGCATGTACAATAACAACAATATTATTAATACAAAAATCTATACATTCTGTGGTTTTGCAGTATATTTGGAAGACTGATACAAAATAACTGCAAGGGTGTATTTACAAATTTAGGAACTATAGCCTAAAGACTTTCCATCGTTTAAAAAAAAAAATAGATAGGTGACATAGATTTGTCAAGATGTTAACTCTTTATATTCCTGTGTTACAGTACAGTTGGCTTTGACCTATGTTTTCAAATCCTACTTTCCCAAATAAAATAAAAAAATGTAAAAAATTGCATGAAAACAAAAATGCATGAATTGAAAAATGTTAAACAAATGTAGTAATGACACAGGCCAATCCAGTCTGCATACAAGTATACACGTACAGCAGTTGTATTAACAATCTACAACTGATTTACACAGAGAAAAGTGTAGTGATATTTTCTCAGCATTGGTTTTAAAGTGAGAGGACTACTCAGTGTTTAACTGCTCTTAACACTTAAGTAATGTCAAAAGAGATAAATGCTTATAATTTAATAATTTAGTTCCTGGTTTAAAACCTGCTTGCAGACTTTGAAAAGTAACTTTTCAACAACACGTTTGTTTTTAATACCTATAGCTGGTTAAAACATTAATATGCCTATGACATATTAATGTTTAGGTCAGTTGCTTGTACAGAACATAAAGCATGTGCAGGTCATGCTACTGCCCTGGTGCTGCTAGTCTGCGTGATCTTGGCTGCACACAAATCTTCAAGCTTTTCCTTTTATTTACTTTTTTCTTTAGTAATGCTTGATGAAGTGGCTCAAGATAAGTATCGACATAAATGATAACATGTACACACGTTCTTGAAAAACAAAACCTTTCTGCTCAATTTAAAATGTCTAAATGTTCTACTCATATCTTCTGTACCAACTGAATTCATCAATGTTTTAAAGAAACACATAATTCTGATAATAAAAATAACAACAATCTTTGGCATTTGTTATCAACCCATAAAATGAAACATTATAGCAGCATGTTTAAGAACGTTTGTATTCTCACCCCCCTTCCCCAGATTTTTGGTTTAAATCTAATTTTGATGCCAATAATACGACCCTGCTAAATTCATTGACAGAAACAGGCATTGCTTCTTTCAATTTCGCCAGCAGGCCCTTAACGTTGATAACTAAAAGGAAGGAAAGTCTAAACTAATTATTTAGCAGTTGGCTCCAGGAAGACGTAACTGTTGTTTATCTACTTAATTCCATATAGAATGTGTTGAATTAATATTGCCTTTCCTTGGTAAGACGAATATGTTTACTTTGAGACCAGCTCATGAGTATTAAAACGATTGTACCTTATTTAATACAAACATTTACTTTAGATATGCCTACTTATTTATTTTAGATTGTTTGCGCTACATCAAGATTTTCTTTTAAATCTGTCACTATAGAAGTAGAAGCACTTGGTAATTATTTAGTTTTTGCTGTATTTGAATGTATGGTTAAAATAAAGTCTATGTGGTGAAGGGTCCTTATTTAATTCTAAGGAAATCTTATATAATACAAACATTGCATTTCAAAACGGTATACACTCTATGGAAAATAAATGTAAATTTGCCCAGGAAACAACTAACGTGCAAATTAGCAATGAGAATCTTTTAAGGTGTAAGAGCATGAGATGTGTCAAAGAAGACTTTTGGGGTATTTAAAAAAAATGTCCACTCATTTCTGTGCGATAAGTAGGGCTATACGTTTTTAGCAGCACTCTCTTAATAATAATAATAATAATAATAATAATAATAATAATAATACGTCTTGTTCTTAAAACTTGCTGGACAGAAAAACAGAATCACGGCTGCAATTTTCAAGTCATATCACAAACCCCCATCCTTCACGTTACGTTGCAGTCCGCAGACTCTACAGAGACGCGTGCGTCGGTGACACAATGCACAATTCTTCCGTCAACATGCACATTGTCCAGAGTGCTGTGTTTTGTCATACCGTATGCGAGTCTACACATAAATAACTCTCGTATACATAGTGCTCCAGGTCGGGGGGGGGGGGGGGGGGGGGGGGGGGGGGGGGGGGGGGGGGGGGGGGGGGGGGGGGGGGGGGGGGGGGG